>WAAE01012347.1:22824-39967 GCA_013400495.1 Nicator chloris | reverse complement strand
GCTGAAGGGAGCAGGAGCAGGGATTTCAGGTCCCCCCTCCCAGAGGGGTTATTTTAAAAAAAATAAACCTGGTGCTTTTCCTGCTGTTCCCTGGAGGAACATCAAACAGACCCTGGAAAATCCTCCTGCTCTGGAGGAATATCAAACAGACCCTGGGAAATCCTCCTGCTCTGGAGGAATATCAAACAGACCCTGGGAAATCCTCCTCAGCTGTGGCATCTTGAGGAATCAGAGGGGAAGTTTGGTCGGCTCAGGCTCAGGAGCTCAGGTGGGTTTTATCCAGGGGCTCTGTGGGTGGGAGCACCCAGGAGAAGGGATCTGGGTGCTCTGAGACAGGGGAAGCAGCCAAGGACACAGAGCAGGGCTCAGGAAGGTCCTCAAGGGACCAGAACTTCGTGGGGCTGGGGAGGGGGGGACTCCAGAGGAGCCACCCTGGGGGGCTGATCCTGGCTCTGCTGTTGGGCCCTTGCCCACCAAGGCCACTGGTTCTGCTGGGAACTGATGGAAGAGAGCTTTTCCTCTGCTTCCTCTGGTCACAGAATCCCCAAACCCCTGAGGTTGGAAAAGCCCTCCCAGCCCAGGCAGTGCCAGCTGTGCCCCATGCCCACCTTGTCCCCAGCCCAGAGCACTCAGTGCCACCTCCAGCCCTGCCTTGGCCACCTGCAGGGATGGGCACTGCCAACCTCCCTGGGCAGCCCCTGCCAAGGCCTGAGCACCCTTTGCACGGGGAAATCCTCCCTGAGAGGAAATGTGTCTCATTTGCACCCTCGGGGAAGGCAGCCCGAGGCCAGGGCAGTGAGTGAGCAGAGCAGGGGGACCCAGCTCAGCGTTTGTGGGATGGAGCTGAACTCCAGGCTCAGTGCTGTGAGGTTGCCTCGGATCCCTTTAGCAGAAGGAAGGACCTTCCTGAGGGCACCTTTTAGATTCCAAAGTGGACTCCTAAAGGTTCGTGCCGGGTGGGGTGGGCTGGAGCCCGCCCGGGGGCTGGGCCGAGGGGCTGCTCCTCCCCCTGGGAGCTGGGCTGGGCTGACCTGGAGCGTGGGAATTTCGGCATTGGGAGCTCTATGGTTGGTCTCAGTTGGCTCTGAGGCTCCTGATCCTTTCCCTCCAAATTCCTGCAGCTGAGGGTGCTGTCGAGGCTCTGCCCAAGCCACCCAGCTCCCAGGAGCTGTTCCCACTCCAGGCTCTGGTTCCCACGTTCTGCACGTGCCAGGCACTGCTCCAGCCCTGCTGCTGTGGCAGCCCTTGAGGGGAGCTCTGGGTGTGCAGGGAGGCTCCTACTCCAGCCTGAGTGGGCTTTCCAGAGGGAATCATGGAATGTTGGGGCTGGAAGGGACCTTCATGATTGTCCAGCGCCACCCCTGCCATGGCAGGGACACCTCCCACTGCCCCAGGCTGCTCCAAGCCCCAGTGTCCAACCTGGCCTTGGGCACTGCCAGGGATCCAGGGGCAGCCCCAGCTGCTCTGGGCACCCTGTGCCAGGGCCTGCCCACCCTGCCAGGGAACAATTCCTGCCCCAGATGCCATCCAGCCCTGCCCTCTGGCACTGGGAAGCCATTCCCTGTGTCCTGGCCCTGCAGCCCTTGGCAATTGTCTCTCTCCATCTTTCCTGGGGCTCCTTCAGGCCCTGCAAGGCCACCCTGAGCTCAGCCCAAAGCTTCTCCTGCCCAGGCTGAACAATGGCAGCTGTGGCAGCCTTTCCTCCCAGCAGAGCTGCTCCAGCCCTCTGCTCATCCTGCTGCCTCCTCTGGGCTCTCTCCAGCACAGTCTGTGGAATGTGTGGAACAGGAAAGTGCTGCCTGCTGCTCCCCAGCCCAGCCAAACGGGGGTTGTCACCTCGGGGACACCGGGTCCAGCAGGACTGGCTGCTCTTGGAAAGCTCCGTGGTGGCACCCACGGGTGGGGCACCCACAAAACCGGGCAAAAAGGAGCAGAGCAGGTCAGGCACAGCCCTGCTCCCTTCCAGTGATCCTTTCCTGGGGAAGGAGGGAGCTGGGGAACGGGGAGGGGACGTGGCCAGGCAGAGTGACCCTGGGAGAGGGGACAGGGGGGCTCAGGGGGCTGTGACACCTCCCTGGGCAGGGCAGCCCAGCCCTGCAGCTCTCTGCATCCCAGCCTGGCTCCTCTCCCTGCCCCTTTGCCGTGGGCTGGCTGCGTTGGGCTTTTCTGGTTGGGTTTTTGTTGTGGGTTTTGGTTGGGGTTTTTTTTTGTTTTGTTTTTTCTTTCTTTTTGTGGAATTTCTTTTTTTTTTTTCCTTTCCCCTTGAAAGAATTAAAAAGTACGGCTTCCATGAATAAATATAACTCTTAGCTCCATCTTATTAACCGACAGCAATTTCGGGCTAAATACAGTGAGTGCTCACAAAAAGCCAAGAATAGAAAATTGTTTAAGTGGCCAAAGAAAGTTTGTCCCATTGTGCTGCGAGCCAAGCTATGCCAGCTATATGTAAATGTATGCAGTGGGCTCTGTGCATGTGTCCACTTTGAAGTTGCCATCTGAATTTAATTCTGCCTTTGTGATTAAATCAGGCCATTACGTTTAATCTCACTTAATAGTAAGAAACGCTCTTTGTTGTTTTCTATAGGCAACATATTCTGCCCCTAACATATACAGCTTGGCATTCACACTTCCCTATTAATCCCCGATGGCTGATAATTGCCTCAGCTCCAAGTTCTCTGTCCAATTCACAAGGGAACTGATTGCAGCCATTCTTCCCCTATACATTAATGCCCTGTTTTGGTCCCACTCCTTTGGCTCAGTGAACCCTATCAAGCTGGCCACATTTTCTGGCCATGTGGGCGTATTGTAAGATGTTAAATTGAATTCGGGGCTGACCCCCTAAACACCAGAATCCATTAGAGCTGCGAGGGAGCTGATTGACAAGTGGGGCTGCTTTGCCACTCAAAAAAACCCCCCTGACGTAAAAACCAAACCCAAACCCAAACCAGGCCGAGTAAGGCTGAATATTTCGTTTCAAGGTCCTCTGCCTGCTGCCTCTCCCCTTCCAGTTCCATTACTGCCCTCGTAATTATTGCCATCGTATTGTTTCACTGATCCTACATATGTCAGGCAGGGAATTTCTTTGGAAAAAGACCAAGGATCCGGGAGATGTCTTTGGTTTGCTTCAGTCTGGGAGCCCACGCAGATTATTTTTCCCCAAGTGTAATCAATTGAGAGAGCTGAGGTTTGGGGGCTCCTTTCTCTCTTATTTCTTTTTCCTTCCCAGTTCCCAGTAACTGAATTATTCCCAAGGGGCCTCAGGCTGTCGTTTTTTCCTTTTCCCAGACAGGATAAAAACCCAGCTCGGGGCAGATTCCTGCAGGGAGAGGATTGGGAGGGACACTCAGACTCCACAGGGACAAACACCAACAGTTTGGGTCCCTGCCCTTTACCAAAATCCTGCTTTTAAACACACCCAGAGGTTTTAATCACAGAAGAAAGAAACTGGTATCTCAAAAAGCACAAACGAGCAGGGGCTTGGCTCCTGTGTTGCAGCAACTTCCAGGGCTCCAGGGCAGGGGTTACAATTCCTGTGACTGCAGGAGTGACAGGTTCAGAGAATCCCCAAACCCCTGAGGCTGGAAAAGCCCTCCCAGCCCAGGCAGTGCCAGCTGTGCCCCATGCCCACCTTGTCCCCAGCCCAGAGCACTCAGTGCCACCTCCAGCCCTGCCTTGGCCACCTGCAGGGATGGGCACTGCCAACCTCCCTGGGCAGCCCCTGCTGTTCTTTTCTCCTTTTTTAATTCCACAGGTGTTTGAGGCCTAAAACCCATCAGGTGTCCCCACAGATGTTAACTCCTAACCAACATGAACCCAAAATCATTGAATCCCAGAATGTGCTGGGTGGGGAGGACCTTAAAGATCATTTTGCTCCCTGGGCAGGGACACCTCCCACAATCCCAGCTTGTTCCAAGCCCCATCCAGCCTGGCCTGGGATGGACTAAGGGAGAAGGGTGCCAAGGAACATGAGGCCCTGGCACAGGTGCCCAGAGCAGCTGTGGATGGGATCTGGGGCAGGAATTGTTCCCTGGCAGGGTGGGCAGGCCCTGGCACAGGGTGCCCAGAGCAGCTGTGGCTGCCCCTGGATCCCTGGCAGTGCCCAAGGCCAGGTTGGACATTGGGGCTGGAGCAGCCTGGGGCAGTGGGAGGGGGCCCTGCCATGGCTGGGGTGGCACTGGGGGGGCTCTGAGGTCCCTCCAGCCCAAACCAGTCTGGGATTCTCTAATTCCATGAACCAGCTGCTGTGAATTCCCTGTGCTCAGCCCAGAGTGCTGGAAGTGTTCCTGGATGCTTTGCTGGGGCCAGCACGGGGCACAGTGGGGGGAATGTCCCACCTGGAGGAGCTTTCTGCAGACCCTGCCCCAAGCAGCTGAGCAGGGCCAATATTCTGGGATTTGTTCGAGGAATGCCAAAAGAAAAGAGGAGGATTTTAACATCTGAGTCACTCGAAAAACACCCTCTGAGCCCAGAGAACCACAGCTCAGCTGCTGCTGCACAAGTCCATCAATCTTTGGCCTTTGTAACGTGAAATCTGAAATCATTTTATAACCAGTTCTTTATGGGAGTGCTATTAAAACACTCCAATGAATGCCAGCTCGATATAGGGGGGGTTAAGTGCAAAACTCCTGAGCAGAAGATGATCTGAGCCTCATCTTTGGGTCTCTTTCCTTCCTTTCTGCTCCCTCACAGCCCTTCAGTTCAGAACCAAACGCTGGCTTTGCCTGGGGTGATTTTCCCTCCCATTCTGTTGTGTGTTCAGGAGGCTCCAGGTGTGAATTGATCAGTCCTCCTTTTGGATCCACACTGACCCCAGAACCTTTGGGATTTATCAGGCACTCCCGGGAAGGACAAAGCCACCCTGACCCACCGATTCCTGCCATCACCAAGAACGGACAGAAGAAGTTTTATTTTTGTAATCCAGGTGCTGCTCCCAAGGCTGTGACCCCCAACACTCACCTCCAAAGCAGCATCCCTAAACCGCTGCACGGATGCTTTTGTATTTTTAGCCTGTTTCAGCCTTTTTGTGAGAACTTCTGTGGCTCCTGTGAGGCATTTTAATTAACTAATTAACGCTGCTACCTGGCTTCACACCGCCCAGGACAAAAGTCACTTTATTTGAGAAGTTGCCCCTGTCCTGCTGCACTCTCTCATCTTGGGGCTGGAGGCTCTGTGAGAGCCAAAGGATTTTGTCCTGGTGGTTTCCAAGGGCCACTCTAAGGAAAAGTGGTGGGGAATGAGATTAATGCTTTGATGAAAGGAGCAGGAAAGAAATCTGCTGGGTTTGTCTGAGCAGCGAGTTGTGTGCCACAAAACCTCCAGAGCTGCCCCAACCCCCCAGAAGCTGAATGGTGATTAATAAATCAATGATCTGATTAAGTTATCCACCCGTCCAGATAATGACCCGACTTTATCGGGATTTTCTCCGGACTGTGCCACAGCCTGAGACTTATTCCCATTGCTTTGGGTCAGACAAAGCGTTGGAGCGAGCCCTGGGAAGTCTGGCTGAGGTTTGGGGCTGGTTTTTCACCTTTCGTTAGAACTCGGGTTAGATGGCAGCAGGGTGGCTGCTGCTGTTGGGGGAACACACGCAGAAAGCAGAGATTTGCTGTGGAAACAACCAGAAAAAGCTGCTGACCATCGAAGTGGGACCCCAGCACAAAACTGGAAGTAGCAGAGTCACAAATAAATTTGAAATTAATCATATTTATGCCTCCCTGTATTTAAATACCAGTTTAAGTTTTGAACTTCTCCCAGGCTGCCCAGCAGCTGCTTTGGATTTGTTTTTGGCTATCAGAGGGTGACATTCCCAAACCAAACCCCAGAAATTCCGGGTGTCTCCTTGAAGTCCTTTTGTGAAAAAAACACCCAGAAACAAAACCGTACCGGCTTTGAAAGGACTCGGAAATCCCTGCAGACAAAGCACACAACAATTCCATCTCGTCGCCGTCGTTGTTAACCCAGGTTTGCAGCGTTTTCCCAAGAAACCCCCGGAGAATTGTGCTGCTCCAGCGGGGCCCTGCGGCACCGCGCCCGGGGGTGAGCCCGGAGATCCCCGGGCAGGAGCAGGGAGAGGCTTCCCCTGCGGGCTCCGAGGAGCTGCCTTTCATTTGGAATGCAGAGCCCGTGTCCCAGCGCTCCGGCCCCGCTGGCCAGCCCTTTATTCCCGCAGGGGCCGCGATGTGCGCGCAGCCGGAGCCTCCCCGCGCCCTGCCCGTGCCAGCGGGCACGGCCCGGCGCTGAATGCTTGGCAAGGCTCTCCCGGGAGCCGCTCGAGCTGCCCAACCTGCATCCCGCATCCTGCCACCACCCAAGTCGCACAATAACCATCTGGACTGGCCTCGGAGCTCCATTCAGCGCCCGGGACAAAGTCACTGGTTCTTTTCCATCGGCTCTGCCTCGCCAGCAGCGGGGCCGGCGGGAGGAATTCTTTGGTCTCCAGGCTGTTCCCGGAGGAGGATCCCTTCTCTGCAGGGCTCCGGGACTATCTCCATTTGTCCTCACGGATTCAAATGCAGAGCAACAGCCCGCTCGTCCTGCTGCTGTGCCCTGGCAGGTTTCGGCTGGGTTATGCCAAGGCTGTCCCTGCCAAGTGCCAAGGCTGGTGACGGGATGTCCCCTCCCAGCTGACAATGCCGGGGCACGGCACCTTCGGCAGCTGAAGCTGATATTTATTACCTAATTATTAAATATTAGACCTTTAAGACTGCCAAGGCACCGATAAAAGGAGGAGGAGTGGATTAGGACACCTGGGATGTCCAGAGGAGCCTGGAGCAGCCTGAGCTCAGAGCTCAGGGGCTGCAGCTCCTCCCGAGGGGCAGCGCAGGGACAGCTCCGGCCTCTGCTCCTGGCACAGGGACAGCACCCAGGGAGCGCCTGCAGCTGGGCCAGGGCAGGCTCAGGCTGCAGGGCAGGGAAAGGCTCTTCCCCCAGAGGGTGCTGGCACTGCCCAGGCTCCCCAGGGAATGGGCACGGCCCCGAGGCTGCCACAGCTCCAGGAGCCTTTGGGCAGCGCTGCCAGGGATGCCCAGGGTGGGGTTGTTGGGGGTCTGGGCAGGGACAGGGTGGGACTGAGTGACCCCTGTAGCTCATTCCCACTCAGGACATTCTGGATTCAGTGACTCCGGGGTCACCCATGCCCCGATGTCTCTCACCCCTGGCTCCCGCTTGCTGTGGGTATTTTGGTGGAACCCTTTTTCCAGGGAAAGTCCCGTCCTGTCAGACGCAGGGAACACCGGCAGCTCGGCCCTGCCGTCCCCACGGGCACCGGGAAAGCCAAACCCGGTGGGGCCGGGGAAGCCGCTCGGTCCCGCAGCGCTCCCGCCTCCCCTTGGCCGGTCCCGAACGGGGCTGGGGCAGGGCCGGGGCCGCTCCGGGCCCTGCGGGGACTCTGCTGCTTTTCGGGGGCACCCGCGGGGCTGTGGCTCGGCAGCGCTCCCCGTGAGAGCCTTCAATGGGAGCAGGAGAGTGACAGCAGGAAAAATCATCCCAGCGGTATTAACTCATCCCAGCCTCCTGTTCACGGGATCATCCTGGGGGAAGGGACCCGCAGGGATCATCGATCCTGCTCCTGGCCCTGCCCAGACCCCCAACAACCCCACCCTGGGCATCCCTGGCAGCACTGCCCAAAGGCTCCTGGAGCTGTGGCAGCCCCAGGGCCGTGCCCATTCCCTGGGGAGCCTGGGCAGTGCCAGCACCCTCTGGGGGAAGAGCCTTTCCCTGCCCTGCAGCCTGAGCCTGCCCTGGCCCAGCTGCAGGCACTCCCTGGGTGCTGTCCCTGTGCCAGGAGCAGAGGCCGGAGCTGTCCCTGCGCTGCCCCTCGGGAGGAGCTGCAGCCCCTGAGCTCTGAGCTCAGGCTGCTCCAGGCTCAGCTGACCAAGTGACCTCGTGGGGCCCCTGCAGACCCCTCCCCATCCCTGTGTCCTGCTCTGGACTCTCTCTTGGATCTCTCTAATATTGAGACACCCAGAACTGCCCCAGCACTGGAGGTGAGGCCACCCCAGCCCAGAGCAGAGTGGGACAATCCCTTCCCTCTGGCCACTGATGGTGGCCCTGGTGTCCCCAGGACAGGGATGTCCCCCCTGGCTCCAGGGGCTCCTCTCCTCATGGGAGTCAGGGAGTGCAGTCAGGGCTCCCCTTGTTTCACCCCTCCACTCTCCCAGAGCCCAACCATTCCCGTGCCTTGTGCAGGGTTTTCCAGAGGGAAATGCAGCAGGGGGGGTTGCAGGACTCTCCTGGCTGCTCAGACCCGGGGGACATCATCCCATGGCCAGCCATGCCTGGGGCTCACAATACACAAAATCCTTCTGACGAGCACAAGTGTCTCCCGTGCAGCTGAGGGCAGAGCTGTGCAAGAATCCTGGAACACCCACGGGTGAGGGAATGTCAGGGACCCCTCAGCAGCCCTTCCCCTCCTCCAGAATCCCTCGTGCTCTGACAAACCCTAAATTGGAAGCACTTTCTGCCGTTTACCTGCTGGTTGAAATGCCCAGAGCCATGAAGGATAACGAGAAACCTCCTCATGTTGTGAGGAGGCAGAGGCAGAGCAAACCTCGCACTCCAGGGATTTCTGCTTCCAGAGCCCAGAGCTTGTTCTGCAAACTGGAACAGACTCCCCGTCCTCCTGGGGCTCCTCACCAAAACCTCTGCAGAAATTTGACACAGAGGAAAAACCGAGTGCAGGTGAGTGAAAACATGAGGGGACTCTCCTCGGGAAGCTGCCAGGAGTGAAGTTCCCAAGGATTTTTTTTCATTGAATCACGGAATGGTTTGGGTTGGGAGGGACCTCAAAGCCATCCAGTGCCACCCCTGCCATGGCAGGGACACCTCCCACTGCCCCAGGAGCAAAGTGTCCACATAAACAGTGTCCATCCCACGGACAAACCTCCCTTGGACAGGAAAAGAAGGGACTGGGATGAGGCAGGACTTTGGAGGGAATCAAGGCTTCCCTTTGGGAGTTCCTGGTCAGAGGAAGTGGCACCAGCACCCGTGGGGAGATGGGACCTTTTTCCTTCTTGTTCAGAGTGAAGCCAGGAAGAAGGTGAAGATTTGAGGTTTTTCCCGATCCTCTTCTCCTGTTTCTCTGTTTCACACCCTGTTCACAACCTCTTCTCCAGCAGCAGCACCCTGAGGCTCCCCGGCAGGGCTGGGGTCTCCTGCTGTGGGTCAGGAGCTCTGGGCACTCACACACCATTCTTCCTTCTCCAAGGGAATTACAGGGGTGAAATACACCGTGTTTTACAGTGGAAGTGCGGAGCTGACCGTTGGTCTCGATAATCTTAAAGATCTCTTCCAACTTTGAGCATTCTGTGATTCTCCTGCTCAATAAAACGCACCAGGCTCAAAGCCGTGAATGGCTGCTTAGACTTCATAGAATCACAGAAAATCCTGAGCTGGAAGGGACCCACAAGATCATTGAAGTCAGCTCCTGCTGCACGGCAGGGGTTTCATTGTTTTGTTGGGGTTTTTCCCCTCCTGGGAGGGTATTTTCATCCCTGGAGAATAAAAAAAAAAAGAAAAACAAAAAAAGAAAAACAACAAAACATTAAGCCTCCAAAGGTTTTAGTCATTGTTGCAAGAGTTCAATCCTGGTGGCCACCATCCCTTCGCTTTCTTTTTACTTCCCAGCTCTCCGAGAGGAAAAGACACAATGAGTGAAAGGAAGGCAGCAGAACCCTTGGAAAGGAGCAGGAGAATGTCTCCTCCCGGCAGGCAGAGCCCTGGCACGGCGCGGCCCTGGCACGGCACGGCCCTGGCACGGCACGGCCCTGGCACGGAGCCGCCTCTGCGGGCACAGACTTGGCACCGCGGGCCGCGCCTTTGTGTCCCGGTCACCTTCTTGATTGCAGCCAGAAAAGGCGGCTGGGTGGGTGACCGCACCGGCCGCCCCGCCAGACAGGAGGCGGGAGGGGAGAAAACTGGGAAGGAACGGGGAAATTGGAGTGTGGGGAGAGGGGAGAACCACACGGCGGGGGAGCGGCGCCGGCCGGGTCCTGCTCAGCCCTCGGCTCCTGCCTGGGCGTTTCCGGGGGCTCCTCAAGCTCCGAGCCTGTTCCAGCCCTGATGCTGCCAGCAGGGACAGCCCGAGGGCTCCCGCTGCTCTGGGTCACCCCCAGCTCTGCTGAAGGCACCGGGGCCCGAGGCTGCCGCACCTCGAGCCTCGCCAGAGCCACCCAAAGGCACCGGTCCACCAGAGCCCAACCCCTTTGTGCTGCGCGGGGAACAGCTGGGAATTCAGCAGGGTGAGCACGGCGCTGAGCTGACGCTCTGCAGGGTTTTTAGAGGGTGGTGTGTGTGGTGGTTGTGGTGGGTTCTCCTTTTCCCCCGTTTTCATATCAAAAATCCGTTTTCCACATGCAGGCAGAGGAGAACCCTGTGCCAAGGGTGGGTTGAGTCATTCCTGATCCAGACTCAGCTGCTGGTTCTGTTCGGTGCGGCCACTCCAAAAGCAAACGGAAGTGACACTTGCAGATAACTCTGTGGAGTGAATATTTATATTTTGCTGCAGACACCAGGAGATTCACTAAAAAACACATCGGAATGACTCGGGTGCAAATATCTCCCCTCGCAGCAGCTGGCTGGACTCTGTTACCCCAAAACAGCTCAAGGCAAAACGCAGTTACCCACGGTTTTAACTCACTGCACACAGAAGTGAGGACATTGGGAGTTTTTCTCTGTCAGACACCTCGAAACGAGCAGTCAAACGCTCTCTTTAACAGCGTTACAGCGCAGAAAACCGGTGTAAAATCATCTCTAGCCTTTCAGCAGCAAAGCCGTGCCAGCGAGCTGTGAAATCCCGAAGGCCGGGGCATAAAAGCCCTTTGAAAGCCTTGGCTTTGCTCACGAGAGCCGGGAATGCCCTCGGAGGCTTTCAGGAGTCAGCACCGAAGCCAAGCGCTCTGCGGGGCTGACACCGCTGCCGTCCAAAGGCACAATTTGCTTGCAAGCCTGTGCCTAATTTGGAGCACAATGCGCCGTGCCATGGCCAGCGGTGCTGCCCGGAGCTGCCAGCTCGGCCCAGCCTCTCCCCGCTCCCAAAAAAAAAAAGGATGGGAGCGCTCCCGGCCGGAGCCGCGGCGCTCCCGGGGCGGCCCCGCGGCTTCCAAGGGCTCCTTTCATAGCGACACACGGCCAAGAGCGGCCAGAGGAACCGGGCGACGAACAAAGGTGGCTCTGAAGTCATTTCCCAGCGCTCCATCCAGCCATCCGGTTTCGCTCCTGGCCCATTGAGGGGGCAGAAAGCGGCAGGAAGAGCGCGGCTGAAAGGGAACAAACCGGGGGGAGGCAGCCGGGCCCGGGGCCGCGCCGGGCGAAGCTCCCATTCTCCCTGCCCAGAAAGGGATGAATGATTAATTCGAGGCATCCAAAAGGTAATGGATGCGGCGGGGGTGGGGGGGCGGCGTCCCGCGGCCAAGTTCCTCGAGCACCTGCGGGAGCAGGGACACAAAGCGGCCGCGGCGAGCACAGAGCGCCTCTGTTCGCCTTCACCTGGGCCGGGCTGCTGGCACGGCCCGCCGGGGCCGCTCCCACGGCCGCTCGCAGGAAGCAAAACCCCTCTGTGTGCACAGAAAGAGCCGCAGCCGTCCCAGATGCCAAAAGGTGAGGGGGGGTCTGGGATCCGGCCCTGGGACCGAGGATGAGGAGCCGAGGTGCCAAATGCTGTCACCCTGCGGAGCCTGGCAGGGCCACGCGGCTGCTGCACGGAGCTGCGGGAGCTGGGAGTGCCAGAGGAACATGAGGAGAATCACACACGGATCCTGCTGCGATCAAACACAGCCAGGCTGCCGGGCTCCCTCAGGAGCCTCGGAAAACCCCAGGCTGCCCCCCGGACCCGGCAGAGCACAGAGAAGCTGCTGGGCTGGAACAGGAGCTGCACCCACGGAGCCAGGGGTGCCTGGTTACTCCTCAGTGGGGATGGAAACATCTCCGTGCCTTTGGGTTTGTCAGCGAGTTTGGAAAATGCCCTGCACAGGTGGTGCTTCCCCGGGGGTCAGAGGTGGCAGTGGCTCAGGTGGCCCCGGTGGAGAGCAAGGGAAGGAGTTTTGTGTCCAGTTCTGGGTCCTGCAGGAGAGACCCCGAGGGGCTGGAGCGTGTCCAGGGCAGGGAACAGAGCTGGGAAGGGGCTGGAGCCCCAGGAGGGGCTGAGGGGCTGAGCCTGGAGAAAAGGAGGCTCAGGGGGGACCTGGTGGCTCTGCACAAGTCCCTGCCAGGAGGGGACAGCCGGGGGGGTCGGGCTCTGCTCCAGGGAACAGGGACAGGAGGAGAGGGAACGGCCTCAGGCTGGGCCAGGGCAGGCTCAGCTGGGCCAGCAGCAGGAATTTGCCCATGGAAAGGGTGCTCAGGCCTTGGCAGGGGCTGCCCAGGGAGGTTGGCAGTGCCCATCCCTGCAGGTGACCAAGGCAGGGCTGGAGGTGGCACTGAGTGCTCTGGGCTGGGGACAAGGTGGGCATGGGGCACAGCTGGGACCCGATATCCCAGAAGATCTGTTCCTCAGGGACACTGGGACTCCCCGTGTGGGATCTGAAGGGTGTCTGCCGTGGGCAGTTGGTGCTGGGTATGGAATTCTCCCGGCAGATTGGTGCCATCACTGCAGGGCTGCACGGGCACAGCAGTGAGGAGCCTTAGGCACCCCAGGGGCTTGGTTAAATGGGATTCAGCTCCCTCGGTTGTTCAGGTTTTGCTGCTGAGTGGAATAACACCCAAATCCCCCCTGCACCCAGCCCATACGTGGTCTTTGTGGTGTGAGGAAGTGAAACCCCTGTGAGAATCCCAAGGGAGGAGCAAAGTGGGGGAGCAATGCAGGCAGCACAGCCTTTGCCCTGGAAAACAGTGAAGCGATGGCTGTGCCCGTGGATTCCTTTTTGGTGGGGAAGATTTGGGAGAGCAGGGAAAGCAAACACTCCAAACACTGGGGATGGCCAGCCCCGTGCTGCTGCAAGTGACCCTGCTGCTGCTCCCTTTTAACCATTTCCCCCCTCGCCGTTCCATTCCTGACCTGTTCGTGCCCCCGGAGGGTGAGCAGCCAGGCCAGGGAATGTTGGGACAGGGAGCTGCTGGAGAAGTTGCTCATCCATCGTGGTCTGGCCAAAGCTGCCCCCACCACCCCCCTCCTGCCCGAGGAGCCTTTGGAGAACTCAGAGGCCTCAGCACAAGCTGAGAGACTCCTGCTCGGGCGAAGGGGTGCAAACCACACCTCACTCACCCCCAGGAATCCCCCCCTGAACCCCAAAACCCGGGTAACATCCCCGTGGGTGGCTCAGACCCCTCCAGCTTGGCCGGGGGTGTGGGATACACTCCCAGACCGGCGCTGCAGCGGGGCCGGGCGGGATGGAGGGAAGCGCTGCTCCCAAATCCCCCCCGCGTGTCCCCCGGGGCCCCCCCGGCGGCCGCTGCTCGGTGGCACCTTGGCACCGAGCCGTGCCCGTGCCCGTCCCTGTCCCTGTCGCTGTCCCGGGCTGCTCCCCCAGCCTGCCTTTTCCAGATGGTTGCCGTGCCCGGCGAACAATGGCCAGGACGGCGGAGCCACGGGCCTCCCCCTGCATACAGAGCAGCCCGCCCCGCTGCCGCAGGCTCAGCCCGTTCCCAGCGGGATGAATTCCCTGCCCGGCGCTCCGGGGGGATGCTCGGCCAAGGGCGGGCCGGATGGGCCCGGATTAAGTCGCAGTCTGGCCTATCCTTTGTCAGGATAAACAGGACAGTTTTGTTCCTCCCAGAGCAAACCTGGAAGAAGCGTGTTTTGGCCTCTGGAGAGACGGGTCTGGAGGATTTGGGATTCTGGGGGTGTGAGCAGGGGATAAAAGGCACAATGAAATCCCTCCAGCCTGACACGGGCAGAGCCCAGCAGCAGAGATTTGTTTGTGCTGCTTCTGCTCTGCTCTGCTCAGCTCCTCCTGCTTTCAGAGTGCTCAAATGGCATTAAAACCATCAGCCTCAAGGGCTTCCTTGGCTACGGGAATTCCTCTGCTTCCCAGAGCTCCTGGGTCTGAGGAGGCTCCGGTGTGACCCAGTTGTGACCTTCCAGGGCCTGAAGGGGCTCCAGGAGAGCTGCAGAGGGACTGGGGACAAGGCCTGCAGGGCCAGGACACAGGGAATGGCTTCCCAGTGCCAGAGGGCAGGGCTGGATGGCATCTGGGGCAGGAATTGTTCCCTGGCAGGGTGGGCAGGCCCTGGCACAGGGTGCCCAGAGCAGCTGTGGCTGCCCCTGGATCCCTGGCAGTGCCCAAGGCCAGGTTGGACACTGGGGCTGGGAGCAGCCTGGGGCAGTGGGAGGTGTCCCTGCCCATGGCAGGGGTGGCACTGGGTGGGCTTTGGGGTCCCTCCAACCAATGGCACTGAGCAGAGGCCAGAGGGGGGACACCAGAAGAGAAGTTCTGGTGACAAAACCCCCCTGTCCCCTCCCTCCAGGTGAGGGGCTCATCCCAGTGTGTGACTGTCCACGGTTTCTGTGAAACTGGGATCCACCCTTGGGCCTTACAAAGCTCCTCTGGACTTTGGGATTGCTGCACTCCCACCTGTGTGTAAAACTCTGCTGCCCAAAAGGCTTTCAAAGCCCTGAACGTTCATTCCCTTTAAAGTAACACAGAAGTATTATTGTAACAATAAAACCAAAAGTGCTGCCACCAATTCAGCTGAACGTCCACCTTGGGAAGCTTTTATCCCGTGTGGTACTCCAGCATTGTCACTCCAGCAGGGGTTTGTCCATCTCTGTGTGCCCAGCATGGCTGGGATGGCAAAAATCCAAACTGCTGCCAACAGCCAGGCTGGGAAGTGTCCCTTTGTGGCCTGTGGCAGCTCTTGCTGTGTCCCTGGGGAGGGCAGAGGTGGCCCTGGGGAGGGCAGAGGTGGCCCTGGGGAGGGCAGAGGTGTCCCTGGGATGGGCAGAGGTGGCAGTGGGGTGGGCAGAGGTGTCCCTGGGGTGGGCAGAGGTGTCCCTGGGGTGGGCAGAGGTGGCAGTGGGATGGGCAGAGGTGTCCCTGGGGTGGGCAGAGGTGTCCCTGGGGAGGACAGAGGTGTCCCTGGGGAGGACAGAGGTGCCCAGCTGCTGTTGGGGCTCTCTGTCTCCATGTGAGCCAAGGGCAGGCCTGAGCCAGTGCCAGGGAAATCCTCGGCCTGGGTCTGTTCCTGCCTGCTCTGAGCTGCTGCATCCAGACCCTGAGGCTCTGCTGCAGGAGAGCAGCTCATTAATCCCGCTCGTTATCCCAGGCAATTATCCCAGCAGCACTGGTGGGTGGGTGCAGGGCTGGTGTCCCTCCCTGCCCACCTCTCGGTGATCCCCTCCTGGCCTGGCCTGGTCTGGAGGCGTCACAAGGCTGGGAAGATTTGGCAGGATCTGCTTCAGGAGGAAGCTGCCAGAGGTGCAGGGGAAGTGCTGGGATATTGGGATGTTGGGATATTGGGATGTTGGGATATTGGGATATTGGGATGTTGGGATGTTGGGATGTTGGGATGTTGGGATGTTGGGATGTTGGGATGTTGGGATGTTGGGATGCTGGGATGCTGGGATGTTGGGATGTTGGGATATTGGGATGTTGGGATGTTGGGATGCTGGGATGCTGGGGTTTTACACTCACAGCCAAAGCTGGATGGGCCACGTGGGTGTTTTGGTTTTGCTGTTCACAGTGACCTCCCAGTGATGGCAAAGACCATTTTCCCTGAAGTATTTAATGACATTGGCAAGTGTCCAGGTGCTTGGACATCTGTGAGGACATGTCATTGTCACACAATCATGGGAAGGGATGGGTTGGGAGGGACCTTAACCCCACCCAGTGCCAGCCCTGCCATGGCAGGGACACCTCCCACTGTCCCAGGCTGCTCCCAGCCCCAATGGCCAACCTGGCCTTGGGCACTGCCAGGGATCCAGGGGCAGCCCCAGCTGCTCCGTGCCCTTTCCCCCCCGCTCTCTCCTCCAGCCCTGGCTCTGACCCTGCCTCTGCTCAGAACTCCTGACCCGGCTCATCCCACCCACTGTCACTCCTTCCATCCCTCAGCTTTGCCCAGATGTGCCTTTGGCTTTCCTGAGGAGACAAAGCAGCCTGGAGGGGGGTGAGCACCTGTCCCAGGTGAGCACCTGTCCCAGGTGCTGCCAGCTCAGGGATGGTCCCCGGGCTGGGATTTGGGAGCCCGAGCTCCCGGGGTGTCACTGCAGCAGCAAGGACGAGGCGGGGGCAGCTCCTGCGCGATTTCTGTCGCATTTTGGGCCACCTCGTGCAGCCCCGGAGCCCGAGCAAGGCGAGGCGGGGCAGGAGCGAGCGGGGGAAGCGCCGAGCCCGTTCCCAGAGCGATTGTGCCGCCGGCAGCCGCAGGTGACAACTTTAACGAGAGCGCAGGAGCAGATGAGGAGTTTATGGGCTGTTAATAAACTGTAACCAATCGCTGAATGCCGGCGCGTTGTGTTCAAGCTGTTTGGGGCCACAGGTCCTTGGGAGAGCTTGCACTTGCTCTGCCTTTATTCCGACGTAGCAGGACATGAAAGGCCGTGGCAGACTCTTGATGTTTGTTCCCGTGAATAGACATATGTCCCTCACACTAGCACGGGAATATCTAATTAAGGCACACAATGCTGGCTTATACCCAGGGGCAGTGGCAAACAAGGCGCTGTCACACTCTTAAGAACACAAACAAAATGAAAATTGCCTCTTTATACATTATAATGAATATGTTCTCCATGCATTAAAAGTTCATTTACTCCCAGGCTCTGGAAGGCCGGCTGGATTTCAGTTAATATCAGCTTTTTTCAGAAGGTTTGGGTAGGATTAGGGACAGGTTTGTTAATGAAGCTGCAGAGGATTTTCCCCCATAGACATGAAAAAGAAACAAAATCTGAATTGTGTGTTTATTGTGTCGTCTCAGGCAAATCCCACTCTTCAGATCCCCTGAAGATCAGGAGCGGCTCCTCCCTTTTCAGGACACGTCAGCCACGGATTTGTGGCTCCCTTCCTCCCACCTCCCCTCTCCTTCAGCAGCTTTTGGCGTTTTTGTGGGCAGGAGACAGAACCTGGAGCTGGAGGCCCCGGGAGCTCTGTCCTGCTCCTGCACGGGGAATGTTGGAGGCCAAATGCCAGGGTGTGCCCAGGGCTGAGCCCTGGTCTGGGGGAGTGACCTTCCCTTCCCTTCCCTTCCCTTCCCTTCCCTTCCCTTCCCTTCCCTT
>WAAE01012347.1:12392-22524 GCA_013400495.1 Nicator chloris | reverse complement strand
CCTTCCCAAACCTTCCCAAACCTTCCCAAACCTTCCCAAACCTTCCCTTCCCAAACCTTCCCAAACCTTCCCAAACCTTCCCAAACCTTCCCAAACCTTCCCTTCCCAAACCTTCCCAAACCTTCCCAAACCTTCCCAAACCTTCCCTTCCCAAACCTTCCCAAACCTTCCCAAACCTTCCCTTCCCTCCCCAAACCTTCCCTTCCCTCCCCAAACCTTCCCTTCCCCTCCCAGCATTTTTTCACTTTTTCTACACTTCTCCAATTTAATTTCTAATCAACTTTTGCAGCACCTGCCCGAGCCAAGTCTGCAGGAGGCAGAGCTGTGGGGTTTGGGGCGGTGCCCGCAGAGCTCTGCCTTTGGTGGGAGCAATGAGCCCTTCACAGAATCCTGGAACCTCGGGAGGTCCTGGGCTGGAGGGACCCGTGGGATCCTCCAGCTCAGCTCCCTGCCCTCTCCAGGCTGTCCCTGCTCTGCACAGGACAGCTCATCACGGATCTTGTGGCATCCCAGGATATTTTACAGCGTGATTCCCTGAGCCACCTTCAGGCGCTTGAAGAGGAGCTGGATTCCAGGGAATGCTGGCACAAAGCTGGGGGTCTCCCTTTGGCCTCCTGGGCTGCTGCTGGCTCTCTCAGGCAGCAGCGAGGCTGTTGAAGAGATAAATTTTTCTCAAAACAGATCCTGAGAAAAACTGAGAGGAAAAAATGTCAATATCTTGCACTTAGAACTTGTTTACATGGAGGTGTTGTTCCTAATTAGCCAATCGTGGTGATGGGGAGGTGAACAATGGAGCAGTCATGTCCAGCTGGGTGAGAACCTGTAAATAGGGGTTCATTTGTTAATAAAGTAAGAGTTGTTCAACTCTTAAAGCAGTTAAGTTTATGTCATTTGTCAAGGCAGCAACAGCGACACAAAGCTCCTGCAAGCTCAGCCTCGGTGGCTGGAACTGCCCATCCTGGGAAGTGAGGAGCAGACAGGGAGGGTCCTGGAAGGGCAAATTCCTTCTAACAGCTCCTCTGGTGCCAGGCAGAGCCACAAACCCTGCGGGAAAACCTGTCCCGAAACCAGATCCCAGTGAGCACAGGGGAAGGGGCTGCAGTTCCACAGCCTCTGCTCTGACATCTCAAATAAAACCAGTCACACACCGGGTTGGGTTGGGTTGGGAGGGACATTAAATCCCACCCAGTGCCAGCCCTGCCATGGCAGGGACACCTCCCAGTGCCCCAGGCTGCTCCAGCCCCAATGTCCAACCTGGCCTTGGGCACTGCCAGGGATGCAGGGGCAGCCCCAGCTGCTCTGGGCAGGTGAGAGGAGACATCTCAAGAGCCATCCCACATTTTTCGGAGCACAGCTCCTTTCGCCCTCCACCTCCCACATTTTCTGCCTTCCGTGCCTGAAGCTCTGACTTGGAAAAGGATTCTCTCCATCCCTTTTGGGGCTCTGGAATGGGCTTGGGATGGGGACCAGTTCCTGCTGTCCTGGTGTGCTCGGCTCCCTGCACCCATCAGGGGAGATCTTCCTCTGTCCCTGGAGCAGCATTACCTTAATATGGAATTATTTCTGCTGGGGAAAGGAGAGAGTCATACTTCCTGGGCTATTCAGCACAGCCCCAAATGAGGGCTGAGCACAGCGGGGGGGCTGAATTCCCACCTTTGGGGGGTTTCTCTCTCAAGGGAAATGCCCCAGCTCCACTCTTTGGAAGGGGTTTGGAGTCCCCCTGTCCCTTTGGCACATCTCGAGCCCCCTCTCCTTAGGCACAGCAGGCCAAACCTCACTCCACTCCCTCAGGAGGAACAAAACAAGATCCCCCTCCCCAAACTCTGCTCAGTTTTCACCCGAAAGGGTTTTTCTTAAAAGAGTGATTAACGCTGTGGCTGCTTTTGGGAAAAAACAAAATAAAACAAAACAAAAACAACAAACCCAATATCCACACCAAAAAAACCCCAACAAAATCCCAAGAACCGTGTGTGTTTCTCTGTCGTTTCTTCCCTTTTCCAAGCAGACAAAGAAGTGTATAAAGTGTCTAATACATATATGTATATGTCTTTCCGAAAATAGCATTTAACAAACGCCCGCCGCATCTGCAGGATCCTGCAACAATCCTGACACTGTGATCAATCTGCAGCCCGCTGATGTTTGCTGACAGTGATTGATTGATTCTCCCCGCTAATAGGATCAACATCGGGAATATATTAAAGTAAAAGGCACGCTCCTGGCTGGCAGGGAGCGCCCCCAGCCCGGCCCGGAGCCGATTGTCTTGTGTTTGGCAGCGGGATGCGATGATTGATGACGGGCGGGGAATGCGGCGCTGCGGGAGGAGCCCGATCCCCTGGCGCTGCTCCCCTGGCGGGACGGGGACAGCGACAGCCCCGCCAGGGGACAATGGAGCAGGGTGGCCCGTCCAGATAACCCCTGCTCATGCCTGTGCTGAGAGCTGACCTGGCGGTTCAAGGAGAGCGGGCGAAAAGCTGATGGGAAATTAATTCTCAGGAGTTTGTCAAGACGTCTCCAACAAGTGAAGATAAATGGCAGAACGAAACTTCTAAAGCCAATCCCAAGAATGGGCCTGAATGGCAGAGGGAGACGCTCTTTTGCATTTACATCCATCTCTTTAGGGGGAGAGCCGCGGGATGGGGCTGAGCTTCCCCAGGATCCCGACCCCGCGCTGCTCGCAGCACCCCCGGGGCCATCCAGGCTCTGCCTTGTCCCCTCTCCTTTCCCTGTCCCCAACAGGATGGACTGGGAGTCTGCAAAGTTCCAGTCCAGCCGTGCTGTCCCTGAAGCAGCACGAACCCCTCTGGAAGGAGGGAGAGCAGCGGGATGAGAGATTTCCAAAGGGTGAACCAGGCCAGGAGAATGATGGAATTAGGGAATTCGGGAATATCCCAACCCACAAGGATCACCAGACTCCAGCTCCCAGCCCTGCACAGGGCAGCCCCCAAATCCCACCAAGTCTGGAATTTTGGAGAGGTTTTTTTGAAAAAGAGAGCATTTTCCTTATGCCCATCGAAGGCCAGCTGAGTTCCCAGTTTTCAGAATGAATAAAATATTCCTGGCATCAATTGATGATCCATATTTGTAACCAATTGATCTCAGCTGTGCTGACCAGGACCAGCATTCATGGGCTCATTTTCTTGTCAGGAAAGAGCCCTTGAGTGAAGGATCTGGGGAAGAGTCTCCTGATTCCAACAAATTTTCCAGAATAGTGCTTTTCCAGACAACAGTGCCAAGGGATTTTTATTTAGTTTTTCCTTAATGAGCTGCCTTTTTTCCTTATCATAACTTCTGATAATAAATCGTTTAGTTTGATGGACATGTCACAAAACTCCATGGAAGATTCTCCTCAGTTCTAAACACTGCAGAGAATTTGTCTCTCTATTCTGGTGTGGGCAGGCTGTTCACACTTGGTGTTGCTCAGTGATATGAACTCCACATCTCCACAAGTTTAAAAGTGGGCAAATAACCACAGGTTTTATTCCAGAGCTCTTGGACCTCATTCGCTTGAGAGAGGTTTTGAGATGTGTCCACTATGAAAACTGATGCATGGAATGCTGCAGTTCCTTGTTCATCCAGTGTTTAAAGCTGGATTTTTCCCAACAAATGAACTTTGGGAGTTCTGGTACCGACCCAGAAGGACTCGAGCACTTTGTGCCCCTCTGCAGAGAAGGAGCTGGCAGAGCCTCGTGGCCCCACTGCCACCATCAGTCACCATCTCCCCTTAACAATTCTGGGCAGAAATATTAAAATATTAAACGGCTGCAGTGGAAAATTCAGTTTGGGTGATGCTCAGAGAATTGGCAGAGCCCAGGGATCACTTCTAACCTGCACCTGCCTGGCTGCAAGGCTGGAAAGGGCTCTCAGGGCAGGAGTGAGGCTTTGGGAAAACCTCCCTTCCCTCCCAGACCCTGCCATGGAAAACCAGGTTTGCAGGGCTGGGTGGAGGGAGCTGAGAGCTCCTGGAGATGTTGGTGCCAGACTCTGCCCAGTGGTGCCAGTGGCAGCACAAGGAACTAAAACACAACAATTCCAGCCCAGCCTGGGGAAGAACTTCCTTCCATGGAGGGGCAGAGCCCTGAACAGCTGCCCAGGGAGGGGCTGGAGTCTCCCTCTCTGGAGACATCCCAACCCCCCTGGACACGTTGCTGTGTCACTGCTGCAGGTGACCCTGCCTGGGCAGGGGCTGCGTGACACCCAGAGGTCCCTTTCACCCCCAAACTTCTGAGATTCCATGGTAACTCTGGAAAATCTGGCCCTCAGCTGCCCCGAACATTTGGAATAATCTGGGTCACACTGAGTCCCAGGCCGGATCCCTGTCCCACACAGGGATGGAAAAGCCACTGCCAGGGACATCAGAGCTCTGCTCCAGGCACTGCCCTGCCACACCAGGAGCTGCTGGCATCGTCTGGGGCAGTTTGGCTGCTGTCACAGCAGCGTCCCCTGGGCCATCAGACAGCACATGGGACATCAGCCTTTCCCCTCCAAAGAAGAACAGTGAATCAGGAGCCCAGGCTTGGCCCTCCCAGGGCTGTGCCATGGGCCTGGTCTCTGGCCTGGCACCCAGGTAGCCCCTGTCACACCCTGGCTCTGCCCTGGGGACATGCAGGGATGCCCAGGGGCAGTTTGGGCTTGGAATATCAGCGTGGTGAGGCTCTCACAAGGTCTGTGTGACCCCTGTGAACCTCACTGTGCCGGGGGCTCCTGGGGAGAGGTCTGGAGCTAAATCAGAACCACATTTTTCCTGTGAAGGATGGATTTTAAGATGGTCTTCAGGGGGCTGTGGGTGCTCACTCTGAGCACTCATTCCAATGAAAGGGAAGGGATCCTGCAGCCCCGTGCAGAGGCTCTGGCAGCTCCCATCCCATCCCCATCCCATCCCATCCCATCCCATCCCATCCCATCCCATCCCATCCCACAGGACTGGACTGGCAGGAAGCTGAGCTCGTGCTCTGCAGAAGAGAAATGCCTCAGTCAGGGGTTTGAGCAAATTTTGGTCACCTTGGCTTAAAATTTTCCAGGCAGAGGCTGAAGGAATCCCCCGTGGAAGTGAGATATGGACAGCCTTTCCCTTCCTCCTGGGTTTCCTGGATGCCTTTTGGTTCCTGCTGGAAATGTGCAGATTGAATCCTGGGATGGTTTGGGTTGGGAGGGACCTTAAATCCAGTGCCAGCCCTGCCATGGCAGGGACACCTCCCACTGCCCCAGGCTGCTCCAGCCCCAGTGGCCAACCTGGCCTTGGGCACTGCCAGGGATCCAGGGGCAGCCCCAGCTGCTCTGGGCACCCTGTGCCCGGGCCTGCCCACCCTGCCAGGGAACAATTCCTGCCCGATATTGAACCCGAATTTCCCGGTGTCAGCTCGAGCCCCGGGCTCCCTGCCCTGTCACTGCAGTCCCTGGTGAGCTCTGCCTGCTCCTCTCTCCCTTTCTGGGCCTGGGGAAGAGAAGGAGAAAAATGAAGGAGAGAGAAAGGAGAAGTGGGGAAAGAGAAGGGGAAAGGGGGGAGGAGGTTGGGGAAAGAGGAAGGAAAGGAGTGAGGGGGTGAGGAGGGAGCCGGCTCAGACCCCGGGATGTGCGGGCAGCATCTTCCTCCTCCTGTCGGGACAGGTCGCGATAGACGAGAGAGCGCCTCAAAAACCCAGGAGGAAGGCGTAGGGAGGGGTCGGTGCGGGAGCAGTGCGGGTCCCTGGGGCCCCCGGGCAGGTGCCCAGTGGCAGGAGCCCCTCGGAGCAGATGGGCCGCCCCCCGCCGTAACCTTACCCGGCTGCGGGAGGGGCCGGGGGCCCGCGGGGCTCTCCCTGGGGCGGGGGAACATATGGGGAGCTCGGGGGGGGCCGCAGGACGACCGAACTCATCCGCAGGTAGCCCCTGAGGAGGGGGCCGGGGAGCACAGCCGGTGCCCGGCACGGCCCGGTGCCAGCCTCGGAACCAGCCCCGGGTCTGCCCCGCTCCCGGGGGGGATGCGCGGCCTCGACCTGCCGGGCAGGGGGCATTTGGGGTGGGGGGATGCTGCCCTCGCTGCTTTTGCACCGGTGTGGCCGAAGCGCCCCCGCAGAAGAGCCGAGCCGTGTCCCCGCCATCCCCCCTGCCCGTCGGGGCTCCCCGGGGCCACCTGTTAGCGACAGGGCCGGGCCCCTCCGGGGGCGAGCCGGGCAGGCAGACGAGCAGGATTTACCGGCTTCTGGCCACTGCCGACTTTTGCATCTGTCAGGGTGCTAATTATTGCCTTTAATAGAGACAAAGAACAGCTCCTAATGATGCTCCCTCTAATTCTCACCTGCTCCTGCCCTTCCTCCGCAGCAGCGCTCCCTCGCCGGAGCTCCGCTAATTGGGAAAGCTGCTCTGCTTATTGCGGCCTCCCCGCAGATGGGGGGGGGGGCGGTGCAGGGGGGGTGTCGGGCTCCGCTAATGGCGCTCCAGGAGCCAAACCGGCCCGGGGGCTGCATCCCTGACCGCCGCTCCCCGTCCCGCTCCCGGAGCGCTCGGCTCAGCAGCCCCGGCCCGCGGGGGCTCGGCGAGGAGCGGCGGGGGCTGCGGTGGTCTCTGCCCCTCTCCGGCCCTGCCCGGCCCTTGGCAGCGGCGCCTGGCAGAAGGCTCCGGCCGTGGGGACCGTGGCAGACACCTGCCCGCTCCTCACTCCGCCGCGGCGGGGGGAGGCACAGGCGGGGGCTTGCGCCGCAAGGATCGCCCTAAGAGCAGCACCGAACCGACACCGGGGGCAGCCCCGGAGCCTCCCGGGCCAGGGGAAGGCACCGGGGCCAGCAGCGCGGTGCTCCTGGCGTGTCCCCGGGGCTGCGTCCGTCCCTGAGCGCGGGCTGTGCTGTGCCGTGCCATGCCGTGCCGTGCTGTGCTGGAGGGGGGAGCTCCGCGGGGCCGGGGGCATTTCCATCATCCCTGGGAGGGGGCCGGGGTGGGGGACACCCCTTCCCAGCCTCCTTCCCTCTCCCGGAGGGGCTGGCGGAGGGAAGGGACCAGCCCAGCCCGGCAGGAGGGGCGGTGGCGCCGGGAGCCGCTCGCAGCCCGCGGGGACCCCGGCCCGGCCACCCGGGACCGCCTCGGTTTGCAGGGAAAAAAACCCAAACCAAACCAGAGTTCCCCTGGGTCCCACCCCGCTCTCATTCCCCTCCGGTGTCTGTGCCCTCCAAACTCCCCCCGAGCCGTGAAATTCGTGAATAATTGTGTATTTCTGCGGGTGCAGCCCGCTAGTTATCGACAATAAATGTCCTGTGGTCTGTCGGTCTGGAGAGGGGTGGGAAAGGCTTTTCCCGGCCAGGACTCGGCTCTGGCGGGCTCCTGCCCACCCGCGGCCCCGGCAGCACCGTGCGAACCTCAGCCCGTCCCCGAGCCCCCCGAGCTCCTTTTCCTCAGAAACCCCGGAGCGCTTTCCTCGGGCTGTGCCAAATATTTCCTGCCCCGATACTCGCGTCCAGAACTGCCAAAACCTCCCCGGGCCACAGACACGAGCGACTTCGGGAGGGAAAACAAAATTAGGGGGCTGTCCCCAAATAATTGATTTTCGTTTGGTGGGTTTTTAGTTGAAGGTCAAATGCGCAGAAGCCATCGCAGTGAGCGAAGTCCCCAGCGCCAAGCTGAATGGCTGCTGTCTCCGAATTAATATTTCTGTAATATTTCGCTTTTGCCAAGCGCTGGGTTCGACAGACAGAAATTTTCACGTTACCGACGCGGTACCGGTCGGTTTTTTTCTCGCCGCCCTGATTCTAAATGGAACAAATGAGGAAAGAAAAGAAAAGAAAAGGAAACAAAACAGAAAAAGAAAAAAAAAAAAAAAGAAAAAACCCAACCCCAAACCTCCAACGTTTTCGATTCGCGAGGCAAACTGACAAAAAACTTCGCGAAGTAAAGGATGCACCTAAAATATTCCTATCCCTTCTCCATCTGTCTCCGCCTCCCCGGGACAGCGAGGAATAGGAAAAGGACATTTATTTAAAATGCTTTTCTTTTTTTAATTATTTATTTCTTTAAAATCTCAACAGTGGATCACTTTTTTTTTTTTTTTGCAACCAAACAAGTAATAAATATTATTTAGCAACTTTTTTTCTTTTTCTTTTTTGGTTTTTTTTTTCTTTTTTACAAAAATAAACAGATGATAAAATCTCTGCAAGGGGCAGCGATAAGAAAAGTTGTTATTTCAGAAACAAGCCCAAGTTCTCAGTATTGCAACACGGACAGGGTGAAAGTTCCTACATAGAAAGAGCATTAAAGAGTTCAAACTTTGTTAAAGGTGGCAGGAACGTAAAAAAAACCCCAAAGAAACAACCAAACAAACGTGTTACACGCTTAAAAGTAAAACAACCCAACAAACCCCAAGAACCCAAACCAACGAAACCAAGGCAAACCGACCCCTTTTTCACTCATGAGGCTGACACAGAACAAGTGCACGGACGGAAAGCTCAGGCAGAGCGGACTCGCGTCGTTATCGGTCTATTTACAAACCCCGAAGCGGAAAGAAAACCGACAAAAAGCCTCGGCGGGCTGGGGAGCGGGGAAAGCGGGGAACAACCCCACATTCCCGGCTGCGCTTCCACCCGGAGCGCCGTGCTCCTGCCGGCCCCGGCAGCCCCGGGAGCCCCGCGATGGGCTTTCCGGGGAGATGCGAGCCAGGAACGGCTCCAAAGGCTCTGCGTGTAGAAACGAGACCGGGAGAGGGGAGGGAACGAACAAACGAGCAAACAAACGGACCAAAGCCCCTCTGCCGTTTTGGTTCCTCCATTCGCGGCCAGCCCAGGCTCCGCCGCCCTCCCCTCCTCCGGAGTTCTCGGCAACGTCGGAAAATTAAAAATACGAGAGGTGCGCGGGGCTTTCTCGTGCCGCGGGGGTTCCACCGGCGTTTGGGGAGCAGGGCAGACCCCGCGCCGCGCTCCATCCCCTCCCGCCGCCCCTCCGGCGGCCCCGGGAGCGGAGCGGGGGGGTCCCGCTGCCGCCGACGGGGAGCGTTTGTAGGTCCTGGAGGTGGCGGGGGCGCGGCGGGGCCGCCCGGCCGAGGGGCTCATTTGGTGTCGCTGGCCAACCTGGGCAAGCTGGCGGTGCCCATACCGGAGACGTGGTGGTGCGGCGGGGCCGACACCTGGCACATGCTGCAGGGGCACGGCATCCCCCCCCAGTGCTGGAAGCCGCTGCCCAGCGGGGCGGCGGCCGCGGCGGCGGCTGCCGAGGGCGACTTGAGGAGCCCGTGCGGGGGCCGGATGGAGCTGACGGCCGAGAGGCCGGAGCCGGGCAGGGAGGCGCTGGAGACGGCGGCGGGGGGCAGGATCGGGTGGTGCACGGGGTGCGAGGCCGGGTGGCCCGGGTGGCCGGGCAGCGGCGCCGAGTGCGCGCCCATGCCGCCGGGGCAGGCGGCGGGGTGGAAGCCGGCGTGGTGGCCGCCGTAGATCTCGCTGACCAGGCGCTTCATCTCCTCCAGGGAGTTGGTGAGCATGAGGATGTAGTTGCGCGCCAGGAGGAGCGTGGCGATCTTGGAGAGCTTGCGCACCGACGGGCCGTGCGCGTAGGGCATCACCTCCCGCAGCCCGTCCATGGCGATGTTCAGGTCGTGCATCCGCTTGCGCTCCCGGCTGTTGATCTTCAGCCGCAGCTGCTGCAGCTCCGGCTCCGTCATCTGCTTCTTGTCCTTCTTGGAGGAGGAAGAGGAGGACGAGGAGGAGGACGACGACGAGGACTTGAAGCCCAGCTTGTCCACCACCACCACCCCCGCAGCGCTCATGGCGCTGCGCAGCTCGGCGCTCAGCTCCGGCGGGGAGTCGCTCTGCGTGGAGCTGGACACGGTGCCGCCCGTGAAGCCCCCGCCGCTGCCTTTATTCCTGGCCGTGAGGAAGAGGTCATCGGGCTCCGGGGAGGACGGGCGGCTGGAAACCAGGCTGGCGTCCGAGTCCATGGCCTGGCGGGCGGGGCGGCGGCGGCGCGCACCGAGCAGCCTGCGGGGAGGGGAGAGAGCCCGCGGGCAGCCCCGCGTCAGCGCCCGCCGCAGCTCGCCGGGGCACCGCGCCCGCCCGCCCGCACCTTCGGCCAGCCCGCTCCGCCGGGCCGGGGAGCGACGGCCCCGGCGGGACCGGCCCCACTGCCCGCCCTGCCCTCGCCGGGGGGCGGCTCCCGTCCCGTCCCGTCCCGTCCCGTCCCG
>WAAE01012347.1:0-12369 GCA_013400495.1 Nicator chloris | reverse complement strand
CGGCCGGAGCGGCGCGGGGAGCCCGGCGGGGGGGAGTGACTTTTTTCAAATCCATAATAAAATGCAACAATGACAGCGCCGGGAACAGCTGTTGGGGGGGCGGGACGGGACGGGGACGGGACCAAACAGCCCCAGCACGTCGGTGTTCCCCGCTGCCCGGCCCGTCCGCCCCGCCGGGAGCGCTCGGCCGCGGCTCCGCCGCACGCACCGGGCAGAGCTTCCCCCGCGCTGTGCCCCCTCCTGCCCCGAGCCTGGGCGTTATTCCCCCGTCAAGCGGTGCAGAGAGAGGCGAAGAAAAGCGCGATTTCGGCCTCTCCGTTCCCCAGGAGCGAATTGCCCCGAGCATCCCCCGGCTCCGGCCCCGCAGCGACCTGGAGAAGTTCTTGGAGCCGCCGCCTAAATCTCCCACAAAAAAAGCCTTCAGCGAGAAGGGAGGCGGAGAGGGCAGAGAACGAAAGAGTAAAAGACGTTAAAGAACACAAAATGACCTTCGGAAATGCCTCCCGCCTTCCTCACCCGGCTCCCGGCGAGTCCCCTCGCCCCGGCAGCTCCGCGCAACAGGGTCGGAGCTTCCTCGCACTGGGGTAAATCCCCCGGCCGCCCCCTCCCCGCCGGGCCCCCCGGCCCCTTTGCCTTTGTTGTATTATTTTTACACCCGTGTGTTTCCCAGCTGGCCCGGCAAGCCTCAACCATCCGTTAAATATGTATTTAAAACGTTAAGAAGTGAAGCGTGGAAATGTGTTTCCCAACGGTTGCGGGGATGATCCGTAACAGGTCAATTAGGAAAATCTGTCCCCGCGACAGCCGGGCCCGCCGCCCGGCGTGTGTCCCCTGCCGCCCGGCGTGTGTCCCCTGCCGCCCGGCCCGGCCACCGGGGACGTGCCCGGGCTCCGGCCGGCCGGGGGGGCACCCCCAGGGTGGGGGAGCTGGGGCTGAGCCCCGGAGGTGCGGAGCGGGCCGGGGAACTGCCGTCTGTGCAAAGTTTGGTTTATTCCGCGCTTGGGAAGAGGCAGCAGGAGCCGAGCGCTGCCTTTGCGGGCGGCTCCGAGCGCCGCGGCGTTGGAGCCGCAGAAAACAGGACAACAACGAGCACAACGAATTCGACCCCGGCGCCTTCCCCGGCTCCCGGCAGGGCCCGGCCTGCGGAGGGGGAACGCGCCCCGGCCAGGCCGGGAGGGGCTGCGGGCGGGGGCCGTCGCCCCCAGGGCAGCGGTGCTGGCGTGAGAACGAGGAAAACGCCGCATCGCTCGTCTCCTGTACCCCAGGGCTCGGTAATTTTCCTTCTTAAAGGCTGAGACATTTCCGTCTTCAAAGGTCGTACCCGTCCGACGGATGGGGGGTCCCGCACTCCCCTTCGGGTCCGGCTGAGCCCCGGCGGCCCGGGCAGGGCCCTGGAGCCCCGGCGGCCCCGCTCGGGGTGGGGAGGGCAGGAACCTCCCGGGAGCCCCTCGGGGGCTGTAGAGGGGCGGCTGGAGCAGAGCTGGGGGTCATCTGCCCGAAGGGACAGCGGGGAAAGGCGGGGAAGAGCCTCCGGCCTCGGCCTGGACAACAGGGATGGACAGAGGGGATGGACAGCAGGGATGGACAGAGGGGATGGACAGCAGGGATGGACAGAGGGGATGGACAGGGGGGAGGGACACCGGGGATGGAGACGAGGGATGGACAGCAGGGATGGACAGAGGGGATGGACAGGGGGGAGGGACACCGGGGATGGAGACGAGGGATGGACAGCAGGGATGGACAGAGGGGATGGACAGGGGGGAGGGACACCGGGGATGGAGACGAGGGATGGACAGCAGGGATGGACAGAGGGGATGGACAGGGGGGAGGGACACCGGGGATGGAGACGAGGGATGGACAGCAGGGATGGACAGAGGGGATGGACAGGGGGGAGGGACACCGGGGATGGAGACGAGGGATGGACAGCAGGGATGGACAGAGGGGATGGACAGGGGGGAGGGACACCGGGGATGGAGACGAGGGATGGACAGCAGGGATGGACAGAGGGGATGGACAGGGGGGAGGGACACCGGGGATGGAGACGAGGGATGGACAGCAGGGATGGACAGAGGGGATGGACAGGGGGGAGGGACACCGGGGATGGAGACGAGGGATGGACAGCAGGGATGGACAGAGGGGATGGACAGGGGGGAGGGACACCGGGGATGGAGACGAGGGATGGACAGCAGGGATGGACAGAGGGGATGGACAGAGGGGTTGGACAGAGGTGGGGGATGCTGGGGGGCAGCCGGAGCTCGGGGCTGCTGAGTCCTGCTGCCGTTCTGGCATCACCCTGGGGGCTTGGAAGGGACAAATGGGTAATGGAATGGTTCCTTTTCCTTTTCCTTTTCTCCCTTTCCCTCCCCCCTTTTTTGTTTGTTTGTTTTTCCTTTTCTTCTCTTTTCCGATTTTTCTTGTTTCTTTTTTTTTTTTTTTTTTTTCTCGTTTCCTTTTTTTTCCCTCTTCCCCCTCCAGAGAGGAAACCCCTCTCCGAGTCTGCAGCAGAAATCTCGGGATCTGAGTCCCCAAGGGAGCAATGTCCTTGGTCACCACTGTCCATCCATCTGGACACGAACTCTGCCCCGCCCGCAGCCTGCGGGGCCGGGAGCGGGATCGGGATCGGGAGCGGGATCGGGATCGGGATCCGGGATCGGGATTCGGGATTCGGGATTGGGATTCGGGATCGGGAGCGGGATCGGGATCGGAAGCGGGATCGGGACCGCCCGGTGCTGCTCTGCCGTCCTGTCAGGGGGGTGCGAGGAAGAAGGGGGACGATCTCTGCCGTGAGATGACAAATTAAATGTCGCACCTCCCCCTCCCCGGACTCGGCGTCGCAACCGCCGCTCGCTGGCGCATCCCGGGAAGCGGCCCCGGAGGGTTCCCAGGGGAGCCCTTCACCCGAACTTGATTTTGACACTAAAATGTGGAGCAGAGCCCATTTTCTGGGCTATGAATATGTATTTTTTTTAATAGCGTCTGTAGACAACTAAGGCATGAATGAAGGCAATCAGGGAACATGATGAAGTGATAACTTAATAAAAACCAGACGATTGCTTTCATGCTGGAAATCACTTGGAATGTCACTAGGTTATTGTTGGAGGGGGTTATTGCCCGTATTCCCCCCGAGCCCGAGGAACACGCTGAGCCCCGGATTCCCGCTCCGGCCGGCAGGAATCCCAGGCATCCCAAGGACCGAGGGCCGGGCTGTGGCTGCAGCTCCCGCAGCTGAAAACGGTTTCAGCGCTGCCTCGGGAAGCCAGAGCTGTCTGCCTCCCATCTGTGCGCAGCGCTGGGGGCTCCGGCCTGGGCTCCACAGCTCCAGAGCCTCTGGAAGCTCCCAGTTCAGACTGGGATCTTCAGGGATGCCCTGGGGTCACCGCTGCCCCACGCCAAAGCCCTCTGGAGCACAAAGCTCAGCACCTGCCAGCGGGGACATGAGCTCAGGGAGCTCTGCCCGCTGATCAGAGGTGTGAGGGCACAGTCACCGAGAGAAAAACGTCAGCGTTCAGGTTTGGCCCTTTTCTCTCGTTTTCTTTCTTTTTTCTTTGCGTTAATTTCCTGCCGGTTGTACCTCAGTCAGCACAGATGTGTTTTGTTGTTTGGACTTCCAGGTGAAGCCCAGCCCGCGGGTTTTGCTGCAGCTCCGCCTGCCCAATTAGCACATTCGATACCTGCCATCTCCGAGAAGGAAACTCGAGTTCGCTGAGCGGGGCAGTCGCTGTTATTCCCTCGGGCTTCTCCTCTTCCCCAGCGCTGCGTTTGTTTTTGTTAACACTTGTTCCATGCAAGTGCTGGAGACACACGCGCTGTGCCACAATCTCAGCATGTCTTCCCACTCGATCAGAGGCTGGAAAAGCTTCTCATCTTCACAGGAGTCACCCAGAGGGAAGTCTCAGAAATACCAGAGCTGATGTTTGTGATATCTGCAGGATTAAAAACATGCAGGAAATTGGCCATCTCCAGTTCTCATCCAGCAGGAGAAAACCCTCCTTATTTATAAACTTTTGACACTCAAGAGCCTGCTGTCAGCGAGAACACAATCATTAAATTGCTATTTAAAACGCAGGCTGGATTCCGGGTCTTGTGTCTGCCGGGCTCAGTCGCCCCTCCCAGGCACGGCCGATCACTGGAACCGATCTCACAGCCCTGGGGTTGATGGGAATGGTTTGGGATTGCTCAGCCTGGACAGGAGAAGCTCTGGGGTGACCTCAGTGTGGCCTCGCAGGGCCTGAAGGAGCCCCAGGAAAGATGGAGAGAGACAATTGCCAAGGGCTGGAGGGTCAGGACACAGGGAATGGCTTCCCAGTGCCAGAGGAATGCCCACCCTGCCAGGGAACAATTCCTGCCCCAGATGCCATCCAGCCCTGCCCTCTGGCACTGGGAAGCCATTCCCTGTGTCCTGGCCCTGCAGGCCTTGTCCCCAGTCCCTCTGCAGCTCTCCTGGAGCCCCTTCAGGCCCTGGCAGGGGCTCTGAGCTCTCCCTGCAGCTTCTCCTCTCCAGGGGAGCACCCCCAGCTCTCCCAGCCTGGCTCCAGAGGGGCTCCAGCCCTTGGGGCATCCACAGCATCCTCTGGACCCATTCCATGTCTTTCTCCCCATGTAATGCAGCATGAGTTTTCAGTTCTCATTTAAGTTTCCTGACCAACATTTTCAGACCCTTAGTCACACTTTGCCACTTGTCTGTGTCACTCTTATACTCCCCTTCTTCTCTCTTCCACTTCCCATGGCTTGAGTTTGGCTGGGAGCTCCTTAAAAATGAGCCAGCCCTGGTGAAGTTTTAGTGCTGAGAGAGCCCAAAACCAGGGATGTGTTTTGCTCCCCATGCACTCACTGGAAATCAGTTTTCCCTCAGGTTATGCCTTTGTCCTGTCCCTACCCTGTGCTGTTAAGGAAAACTCCCTAAAATTCCTGATGCTGCAGGTGAATGCACCTGTCTGACTGAGCCCCAAGGATTTTGTTGCTGTGGAAATGATCCCTCACCCTGAGGTGCTGGTGCCTTCAGGGTGAGTTTGATGTGGAGGCTACAACAGTGGGGCTCATGTGGAAACATTCCCTGGCTGGGGGCTTTTCACTACCAGTCTTGTGGGAGGCCCTTGGAATGGAGAAGTTGGAATTGCAGAATGTCCTGAGCTGGAAGGGACCCACAGGGATCATTGATCCAGCTCCTGGCCCTGCCCAGACCCCCAACAACCCCACCCTGGGCATCCCTGGCAGCGCTGCCCAAAGGCTCCTGGAGCTGTGGCAGCCCCGGGGCCGTGCCCATTCCCTGGGGAGCCTGGGCAGTGCCAGCACCCTCTGGGGGAAGAGCCTTTCCCTGCCCTGCAGCCTGAGCCTGCCCTGGCCCAGCTGCAGGCGCTCCCTGGGTGCTGTCCCTGTGCCAGGAGCAGAGGCCGGAGCTGTCCCTGCGCTGCCCCTCGGGAGGAGCTGCAGCCCCTGAGCTCTGAGCTCAGGCTGCTCCAGGCTCAGCTGACCAAGTGACCTCGTGGGGCCCCTGCAGACCCCTCCCCATCCCCGTGTCCCTGCTCTGGACACTTTCCAACAGCTTCTGATCTTTTATTGAGACAGCCAGAGCTGCCCCAGCACTGGAGGTGAGGCCACCCCAGCCCAGAGCAGAGTGGGACAATCCCTCCCACCAGGTTGTCACTGGATTTGTTTGATAATATGGAAAAAAAATCCTCCACAGAAGGCTGGAGAGCAAAGTCTCTCTTAGAAATTTGGTGAGATTTCCCCTCAGCGTGCTGAGAGTTTTGGGGGGCTGGAGCCTTCCTGGGGCTGGCGTTCACGGGGGAACAGCTGAACGAGGCGTTGGGAGCGAACAGATCCAAGCCCCGCGCCGGGAGGACACCGGCGCTCGTCGGCCGTGATGTCAAAGGTTGCGGCAGTGTCCCCCCCGCCCTCGGGGTGGCTTTGTTCGGCACGGTGGCCCCAGCAGATGGCCCAAAACCCGCACCCCGGCCGGCAAAGAGGGACCACATGTGACGAACCGTGGATGTCTCATTAGCACACGGGCCGGGGGGGCCGGGGGGGGAGCAAGGATGAGAAAAAAAAAGATAAAAAGAGTACACAAAGACATTTACATATTTACATTGTTTCTCCCTCATTTCCAATTCTCCTTTCGCTGGAGTGGCAGTGGGCTCGCTTTTCTCCTTCTGTTTGTGTGTTTACTTGTGCTAAATAGATTATGATAATCAGGCACATAAATGCATGCAACTGTTATTATGGCATTTTAATCACAGAGGTTTTCACTGGAAGCCTTCATTAGAATTCTCATAATCTCACTTGTTAGTGTAACAAACAGTAATAAATGCCAAGGAACTGGGATTAAGTCAGAGACATTCAGACATTAAAGGAGGAATATGGAAATGTTGTCAAATCTCCGCATTATTTATTGAAATGTCACATAAACAGTTCAGGTCTTTCAATATCTCTCTCATTAGGAGGAGAGGGTGTGCGGCCACCTGAAGACACCAATTATATTTTTAGGGAGTGCTGGAACCATATGTCTCTCCTCGACTCTTCCCAACTTTCCTGGGCCGCCCGGGCTGTTTTTAAGCCATCGGTTCCTGTTTGTCAGCTCCAGCCCGGAGCTGATTTTGGGGGAGGTCGCCCATGTGACACGGGAAGATGCCCAGAGGGGCTGTGGCTGCCGCAGCCCTGGCACTGTCCCAGGCCAGGTTGGAGCAGCCTGGGGCAGTGGGAGGTGTCCCTGCCGTGGCAGGGGTGGCACTGGGTGGGATTTAAGGTCCCTCCCAACCCAAACCCTTCCGGGATTCCGTGAAAGCGCCACTCTGGATTTTGTGCGGCTCTCCCGGATCTTTGCAGGGTGGTGACCACTGGATCGCCTGGTCCTGGGGGTCCCGGCCTCTCCAGCTGAGGCAAGATCGTCCCCACAGCTCCTTCCAGCCGCTCGGCAGGAGCGAGGAGGGGATCCCGCAGCCGTGCGGGACCTGCCCCAGCGCTGGTCCCGCGCCGTGCCCCGCCAGCAGGAGGAGGAGGAGGAGGAGGAGGAGGAGGAGGGGGAGCGGGATGGGGCTTCGCTTCGCCACCGCTTTTTCAGGCCGTGACCCCATGGGGCATCCCTGGCAGCGCTGCGGAAATGTGGGATGGCTGGGAACGGCACGGGGCACGGCTGGGCTGGGCTGGGGTCCCGGGGCTGGGCTGGGCTCTCCGGGCTGGGCTCAGCTCTCCGGGCCCGGCCGGGCTCAGCTCTCCGGGCCCGGCCGGGCTCAGCTCTCCGGGCCCGGCCGGGCTCAGCTCTCCGGGCCCGGCCGGGCTCAGCTCTCCGGGCCCGGCCGGGCTCAGCTCTCCGGGCCCGGCCGGGCTCAGCTCTCCGGGCCCGGCCGGGCTCAGCTCTCCGGGCCCGGCCGGGCTCAGCTCTCCGGGCCCGGCCGGGCTCAGCTCTCCGGGCCCGGCCGGGCTCAGCTCTCCGGGCCGGGCTGCTGCAGCGGCAGAGCGGAGGTAACAGCTCTGCTCTTTCCGTGCGGCTCAGCAAAGCCGGCACAGCCCACCAGGAATGTTCCCCGAGCCCTCCCCACCCTGCCGGGCCGTGGGCAGGGGGCTCAGGGCTGGCAGAGTTTCCAGAGAGCTTTGGGTCCCTCCTCCTTCTCCTTTTGTATTTTCCCTGCTAAGAACCAGAAGGAAAGTTGAATGTAAAACCCAGGCACGCTCAGCTGGGGTTTCCCTTTTCCCACCTTTGGCTTGGGGTGGGGTGGCCTCGGGGCCCTCCCAGGTGTGGCACAGGGGCCGGAACAGGTGAATTTTCATCTTTTGCTGCCTTCAACCACACCGTGGGAGTAAGTTCTGCAGGGAGAGGTAAAACCGCCCTACAGCAAATCTTGTTGCCCCAAGGGAGGGGAACCTCCAGAGGTTTAACCAAACCTGTCCTGGAGGGGAAGTTTGATTTCCCTTTCCAGAGAAAAGACCCCTTTTAGAGGAGGCACCAGACTGTGCTTTATCAAATAAAATCCCAGCCCAGCTCCAGTGCAAGCAGGAGCTGCCCTTCGTGTGTGTGAGGAAGGCCAATCCGTGTGGCACAAGGAAACAGCAAAAGCAGAGGCGTTCTCCAGAAGGAAACGCTGTGGAAATGCTGCATCCTGCAGGATTCCAGCCTGGATTCCCGACCAGCACACACACCAGGGCTGGCTCACGGCACACCTTTGGAGCCTTGGGATCTGCAGCTCTGTGCTCTCCGCCTCCCTCAAGCATCCAGGAGGAATTTATGTTCCCAGGAGCTGCTCTCCCACCACTTCATTCCAGACCCCCCCTTCACCCAGGGGGAATGTTCCTGCAGGCTCAGGGGTCTGTTAGGGTTTTTTCCAGGCCGTCCCTCTCAGCCCAGGCCGTGCTGAGGATCCTCCTGTGCCACCAGCAGCCTCTGGCTTTGTGCCACAGCTCGGTGCCAGGGCAGGGCTCTGTGCTGGAGGGGCTGTCCCAGCAGACTCCCCACAGGATCCTCCCCGAGCTGTGGGGCTCCAGCAGGATTTCCTCTCTTGGCAGGGGGTTTATGTGTCTGCTGTAAGGGAGGAAGCGAGGAGAGGTTCATCCCTTTCGGTCCCGCTCTGGCAGAGTCTTGATCTCTTCAGAACATGTTGGGTTTATTACTCTGGTTCTTTGTGCTGTTTCCCCCTGTGAGGGGAGGGTGGGAGCTGCTGTCCTGGCCGGAGCATCCCTGACCCATCCACGTGTGCCTGCTCTCCCCGGGCCGGGGTTTAAAGCACATCTGGCTCTGGAACCGCTGGAAGAAAATGAAAATAGAAATGCCTGGAATGACAAGGCTTCTTTCCAACCCTACATGGAGCCTCCTCCTGGCACTGGCTGTGAGTGAGGTCCTGGTGCTGCCCCTCAGCTGAGCATCCTCCAGAGCCACCCCAGAGCGGAGGCTGGAAGGGTTCCCTTGCCAAAAGCTCAGCACGGCCAAAGCTCTGCCCTTTGCAGCCACCACTGTGGCAGGTGCCTGGCACGGAGCTGGGGCTGGAGCAGGGAAACCAGGAGGGTTGGGAAGGACTCACAGGAGAGGCTCAGGCTGAGGCACTTGTGAGGGGAAAGTTTGGGAAGGAACTGGAATCATCAGAGAATCCCAGACTGCGTTGGGTTTGGAGGGACCCCAAAGCCCACCCAGTGCCACCCCTGCCATGGCAGGGACACCTCCCACTGCCCCAGGCTGCTCCCAGCCCCAATGGCCAACCTGGCCTTGGGCACTGCCAGGGATCCAGGGGCAGCCCCCGCTGCTCTGGGCACCCTGTGCCAGGGCCAAGAAATGCAGGTTCCTGGAGAGGAGAGGGGCAGGAGCAGCGGGTGCACACCGGGGTCGAGCACAGGCTGAGGAGGAGGCACGGGGGCCTCAGGAGGAGGAAGGGCCAGGTAGGAGAAAAACTCTTTAAATTGCTTGGGGGTTTTTGGGAAATCTCAAAGATTTTCCAAAAAACCCCTAAAAAGGCAGAGAATTCCCGAACCGCACATAAGCTGTTCTCCAAGCCTGGGAAAAAGTCACTATTTTTTCCTCTATCCAGAGCATGAATTTCCACCCTGCTCAGCTCTTTGCAACACAACCAAAAATTAACCTGAAGCAAGACCTCTGTGCATTTTGAGCTGTATCTGCAGGTGTCGACCTGGACCAGAAGATTTGAACCCAGAAAAATCCGATTTCCTCAAAACATGCAAAAAACACCTGGCAACGTGTGAGTTCAATAAATAAAACATCCTTTGAGAAAAACAGCAATGAAGAAGGTAAATAATTTTTACACCTGTCGTTTGTTTATATAAAGGTGTTGTTTTTAATTAGTTAATTATAGTGATAGAGTTAAACAAAAGACTAATTGTGTTTAACTGTGTTTAAAACCTTATAAAAGGGATTCATTTTCAATAAAGTTGATTTTTTCAGCCTTCTGGCTTTGCAGAGGTTGTGTCCATCTTGGGGGTCTCCGGGGAAATCTCATTTCCTGACAGGACACCAGGTGTGGCCGTGTCCCCGGGCTGCAGCAGCCGGGGCTGCCTGTTCCTGCTGCTCTGGGTGATTCCCAGCTGCCCTTCCCCAGCACTCCCTGAGGAGCTGCAGCCTCTGCCTGAGCTGCTGCCAGCCTGGGAGGGGTCCTGGTGATGGCATCTGGGGCTGAGGGGGCAGCTGCCTCAGCTTGGCTTGGCTCGGCTCGGTTTGGCTCAGCTTGGCTTGGTTTTGCCTGGTTTGGCTCAGCTTGGCTGGGTTTTGGCTCAGTTTGGCTCAGTTTGACTTGGTTTTGCCTGGTTTGGCTCAGTTTGACTTGGTTTTGCCTGGTTTGGCTCAGCTTGGCTCAGTTTAGCTCGTTTTGGCTCAGCTTGGCTCAGTTTGCCTAGTTTTGCCTGGTTTGGCTCAGTTTGGCTTGGTTTTGCCTGGTTTGGTTCAGTTTGGCTTTGTTTTGCCTGGTTTGGTTCAGTTTGATTCAGTTTGGCTGAGTTTGGCTCGGTTTGGCTCTTTTTTTCTCTGGTTTGGCTCGGTTTGGCTCAGTTTGGCCCTGTTTGGCCTGGTTTGGCCCAGTTTCACCTGGTTTGACTCAGATTGACTCAGTTTGCCTCGGTTTGACTCAGTTTAGCTTGATTTGGCTCTGTTTGGCCTGGTTTGACTCAGTTGGACTCAGCTGGACTCAGGTTGGGTTGGTTTGGCTCTTTTTGGCTTGGGTTGACTCAGTTTAGCTCGGTTTGGCCCTGTTTGGGTCGGTTTGGCTCAGTTTGGGTCGGTTTGACTCATTTTGGGTCAGTTTGGCTCTTTTTGGCTCGGTTTGACTCTGTTTAGCTCGGTTTGGCCTGCTTGGGCTCGGTTTGGCCTTGTTTGGCCCCGGACACTGTCCCTGTCCCCACCACCAGGCGCTGTCCCTGTCCCCACCACCGGGCACTGTCCCTGTCACCATCACCTGGCGCTGTCCCTGTCCCCACCACCGGGCGCTGTCCCTGTCACCTCCATCGGGCACTGTCCCTGTCCCCACCACCGGGCACTGTCCCTGTCACTGACACCAGGCCCTGTCCCTGTCCCCGCGGGCCGCAGTCAGAACCTCCCGTGTGTGAGGTGCAGAATTCCCCTCCTCTCTCCCGGGCCTTTCCTGCCGTTCCTCGTGTCCCCGGAGCGTTCCGGGGCTGGAGTGTCCCCTCCGGGGCTGGAGTGTCCCCTCCGGGGCCGCCACTCCCGGCGCTGGCCCGGCCATGGGCACTGCCGGGGAGCTCCGGCCCTTCTCTCCTTTTTCCTGCTCCTCCCCCCTTTTCCCTGCTCTCCCTCCTTTTCCCTGCTCTCCCTCCTTTTTCCCTCCTCTCCCTCCTTTTTCCCTGCCCTTCCCTCCTTTTCCCCTCCTCTCCCTCCTTTTCCCCTCCTCTCCCTCCTTTTCCCCTCCTCTCCCTCCTTTTTCCCTGCCCTTCCCTCCCTTTTCCCTGCTCTCCCTCCTTTTCCCTGCTCTCCCTCCTTTTTCCCTCCTCTCCCTCCTTTTTCCCTCCTCTCCCTCCTTTTTCCTGCCCTTCTCTCCTTTTTCCCTCCTCTCCCTCCTTTCCCCCTGCCCTTCCCTCCTTTTCCCCTCCTCTCCCTCCTTTTTCCCTCCTCTCCCTCCTTTTTCCTGCCCTTCTCTCCTTTTTCCTGCCCTTCTTTCCTTTTTCCTGCCCTTCTCTCCTTTTTCCCTGCTCTCCCTCCCTTTTCCCTGCCCTTCCCTCCCTTTTCCCTGCTCTCCCTCCCCGCTCGCGGCTTTCTTGGCCTTCCTGGGTGGTGCTGAAGTTGTGATGTCTTGAATACCAATAGTGAAGCCGAACATATGTGAACCTTTCCTAATCCTGCTAATCTTCCTTCAAAAACCTTTCTGAAAGTGGAGGTAACATCCAGATTTAAAAAAAGAGAAAAAAAAGGGGGAAAAAAAAAGGAAAAAAAAAAAACCTCCCGAGCATTTTAATGACAAATAATCTTGGCGAAGGGGGAGGGGGGCTCTGCCTCAGCTGGAGATGGAGCTTATGAACTACAGCAGGTAGAAATAACTGCGGTATTACCTCATGTAATCTCCGCTATTCAGGGTCAGATTAGGCCTGAATGCGAGCCCAAAGAGACTTCTCTTGTCAGGCGGGGACTTTGTCCCCAGCACGGCTATTAGGCGCTAATTAGTTGTGACACAGAATTACCCGCAGCACAATGGCCACCGCAGCCTTACAAGGCCTTGGAAACTGCTCGGAGCAGCTCAATAGATGCTACTTTCAATTTTCGAATTCTGCTCGGAGGTGGGAATTCTTCCCTGCGCTCCCGCTCCGCTCCATCCCGGCTGCCGTGGCCGGGCAGGGAGCTGGGACCGGCGGGGATTCGGGCGTTCCCGGGGGAATTCGGGTGTTCCGGGCGGGAATTTGTGTGTTTCTGGCGGGAATTCGGGTGTTCCC
>WAAE01012346.1:0-13932 GCA_013400495.1 Nicator chloris | reverse complement strand
GACATCTTTCAGAAATTATTTAGATATAATAGATCCTCCTACCCTCCATCTCAGACAGACTAATTACATTTTTCAGGACAATTCCAACTTAAAATTTCTGTGGATTCTCCAGGAACTCTCTCAAAAGTGTCCTTGGGCAAGGATGTGACAAGCATTTAACACAGGCTCCAACCAGTGCTCCACACAGTTAAAAATTTCAGAGAATTCTAAGGGGAAACCCCTGCCTCTCAAGCAGATTAAGGAATCTCTGGAAGGGATTATCACTCCTCGTTTTAACATTCAAAGTGCTACATTTGCACACTGGCACAGTTGCGGCAGACAAGTAATCCTTTGCCTTCCTGAGGTATTCACAGGAAATCTTCACTCTTTGTTAAAAAGAATCAATACCAAAATGTGCTCAAAATCTAAATTGGCACCTCTAATTTAGAAACTAAGCCAACCCACCAAAATTCACTAAGGAACAGAATTTCCTGCCTTGAAAAACTGGCATAGAGTTGTTTAAAAACACTGAGCTACTCAGGACTCGTGGTCCGGGAGGAAACATCAGCTTAATTTCATTGAAATTTTCAGCCAGAGATGGAAAAGCTAATGGTCAAATCTACTCTTCTCTTTAAAAAACAAACCAAACCAACCAACCAAACAACCAAACAATAGCTTTTAGTCAGAGAGGGAATCGATTGCAAACCAGTCCCAAGGACCAATGCTTGCTTAGTTTACTGTACAATGTTTTTAAAGAGCTGGCACTTACCAATTTATGCTTCCAATCTGCTCTATATTGCAGAAGTGNAGAATGTCTCTCTTCCTTCTGACATTTAAACTAAAAGCCAGGTCCGGATTCACCACATCCTTAACAAACACACAAAATTCATATTTACCCATTTCACTTGCAGCATATCCCATTATACAATCTTACAAGTCTTGCAATGGGTCAAAAATACTCCTCTTGCCCAGCTAAAACTTCGTATTTCAAATTTTGGAGGGTGATTTCTGTTCACACAAACGTATTTTTATGTAATAATGTCATCATTGTAACTGTCTGTATCCTTCCCAGTACTTCAAAATCCTCTATTGCTGTCAGAAATTTAGTCAATTCAGGATATATGTGTACTGTGATGCAAAACTCTTGAAATGTCCCAGTAGCACATGCTGGAGTTAATTTATTTCAATTAATTTTGTTGTGGTTTTGAGGTCCATTAACAATTACTGCACATCCTTGTGTGCACACCCCAGTCTCATTTCAAACTGGGTGTTTCTCTGTAGGGATGAGCAATGTGCTTATCCCCTCCAGTGCTAAAAAAAACCCAGAGAGAAGCTGATACAGATTTCTTCTTGGACTGAAAATACAAACAGTGCTCCAACTCCCATCAGATGTCACTCCTCTGGTACCCACGGGATTGTGCCAGAGATGGGTGCAACGCATCACCTCTGCTTTCACATTCAGATAATCCGATTAAACCGGATGCATTTGGGCTGCAAAATAAAAATCCCATCACAGGGCCAAAAGGAGAGTTTTTAGATGTGGCCAGAATGAATCTGGGGTTGCTGTGGCAGGAGGAAGGGAGCTCACCACTGTTGGAACTCTGGAGGCTGAACATTTTAAGTTTTCTGAGCTGAGGCGTGCTGACCCTCAAGCAAGCACCACATTTGACTTGAGGCCTTGGAAAAGGCTCCTGAGATTGAGTGATAGCACAGAGGTTGTGAGTGTGTAGTTTGAATAGTATTGTGTGATCTCACAGCATGAAAAACTTAGATTTGGGATTTTAGTATATAGTAATATATGTAGAGCAAAATAAAGAATTTAGGGTGTTGGTCAGTTGTTGTTTTACACTTTTTTTTCCTTAGATTTGGGTGATTTTTTTAATTAGATGAAAAAGTCTGCAGTGCAGACCAAGAGTGATGGGTCATTAAATTAAAAGTATAAATAGTATAGGTGTCATCTCGTTATTGGATAAGTAGCACCTAAAACACATTAAAAAGAGTTAGAGAAGAAACATTTTTCTACATTTGCTAGTCAAACCTCACGCCTTGTGAGTTTGTAAATAGATAGGAAATAAACATAAATAAAGCTGCAGTGGCTCTTTGGGGACACCTCGGTGACCTCCTAGTGCCTGACCCTGCTGCTCTGATGTGCCCACAGCCTGGAGCCTTGGCTGCCTCCTCTGGGGCCACAGGGGCTCCATCCATGTCCCACTCTGACCACAGAGGTGGTGCTGGACAGGGCTCCTTCCAACAGACACACTGCCACAAAAACAAAACAGCTCCAGTTGTTCCCCTCACACGTTTTTTCCCCTAGCCCTGATCAGCCCAAACCAATCTCAGAGTGTTTGTTTCCCCCACAGTTACAGCTCACTGAGATGTGCAGCAACAGCCTGGAGCTACCCTTAATCCAGACACCTTCATGGCAGCAGGAATTCCTTAATAACTTCAAATTCTCCAGTTCATACACTTGTCTTAGTTTAGGGCAAATTTGGGAGGGAAATTTGGAGTTTAGGGCAAATTTGGGAGGAAAAAATTTTGGGATGTTTAGGGCAACTTTGGGAGGACGAGGTTTTTGGATGGGGATTTTTTTTTATGGGATGGGGATGGGGTTTAAGATTAAGGACAGCTTTTGTTAGAATATTCTGGCAAGCCTTGTCTATGAGCAGAGCCATGTTCAATGTCATCCCAAACCAGCTCAGTTTGTGCCCTTCAGCTCAGTCCAGCTCTTCCTGAAATCCAAGGGCATTTCCAGACCTTGTACAGGGTGCAGGTACATCCATAAGGAGCACAGTGACAACACAGGGAGTGGAAAAGGCAGATTAGAGAGGACCACAGGACACAATGGCAAATAAATTCAAATCCATAGGAAAAAATGGATAAGAGAGCTCCACACAGGCTTTTGTTTCACAAGGAAACACCTAATTTGCTTTCTCAGATCTATTTTACATGTGCAGTTATGGTGTTTGCCTCAATGAAAGGTTTCCAATAAGTCAGGAAAAGTTCAGTATTTTACGACTTTTATTAGGCTTTAATTTAACCAAATGCTTCTCTGCACCCTCCTAATGGCTCAAGGGAAATGAGGGGATCTGTTATAACCTATAATACACCTAATTCTTCTCTTTCCAATCCATCATCTTTAATTTTGCAATAGAAGTGATCAGAGGTGTATTTTTTTAAAGGGCTGCATTGTTCTCTGCTGCCTGCAAACAGGGATAACCTTGGGGAAATCTCTGAGCACACTCTGGATGTGCTTGGCAAGAGTGGCTCTGTTAAGTGGCTTCTTTGTCAGTCCCAGCACAAAATACTCTGGCCTGGTATGCTTAGTCTGGCTTGCAGACCTTCTTTGTGAATACAGATGGCTGGGCCACGAAATTTAATTTAAATTATATGGCTTGTTAAGTAAATGGTAATCCACAAAGAAACAAACATTCAATCTGCAGCTGAGGATTTATCAAGCAAACTCTGTTCAAACTGTGTATGAACTAATAAAACTCTGAGCTGCTCTCTTTAATTTATTTCATTCTGCTTGCAAAATCCATTTTACATTACAGAGGTTACATAAGTGAGTACTAATGAAAAAAAAAACATTTCACAATCAAAACTAAGCCAGGGCCTTTTTTTAAAAGCTTCATGTGTGCAAGGCTGCAAAATGCAAATAGGGCAACAAAGTGTTACCATCAGGTTTTGGTGTGATTTTAACAAATTGCTTTAAACAACCACAGAAAACAACTGCTGCAAAATACACAAATTTGGGAAAACATCTGCTTGGAAGCTCAGTGTGCAATTGTGATCATATCAGAAAAATCTACCACTGTTTCAAGGGGAAACTGGATTTGATTGAAAACACTCATACTCTTGACTGAAAGCTTAGCAAGTTTTTTCCAGGTAGTATATGGAAAAGAGAAATACTCTCCAAAAAGAAAGCAGAATACATTGGCGTGATTTGCATGTTTCATTACAAAGCTGTCTTGTAGGCCTAAAAGAGAACACCAGAATTTTGTTACAAAGTTATTCTCTGATTTAATTTTCTTTCTTAATTTTGGACAGACAGGAATACTAACTGAAGCCAGCTGAAAATTGGAAAACTTCGTAGAGGTTTGGGGAAAAGTGACCCGACAGAGTCTGTGGCTGATCTGGAAAAATCAAAGACTAAATACAATGAAGAATATTCCTGGGTTGAAACTTACACTGCTTTGTGACTATAAATACACTATTTGTATAAGCATTTTTATTTGTTTTTATAAATATTATGGTGTTGGCTTTCTAATTAGGCTATAAAGTAACTATGTCACTTTCAATAGATGTTGTTATATATTCTCAAACCTTAAAAAATGTGACTTTTTCATTTGGATTATTCTTGAGACTTATCACCTTTATGGTGCTATCTTGTTTAGCATTTGTTTTATTGCTAAGAATTATGCAGCTAATTAAATAACCTTTGTCTTAGCCTTTCATTTTCTTCCTCATAGAAAAATCAAAATAAATTCACCTTGCCTGTATCCGAGCCTCAATAGCAGCAAATTAAAATGGGAGCAGTTCACTTGACAAATTTAATCCATCCGTTTCAAACTTTTCTGTCAAAAAACCCCAAAATATACCTGCTGTTTTCCTAATAAGCAGGCACAGAGCAAGACCTGTGATGTGGAAATGAGCAGAAGATGACATTTGCCTGCTGGTCGAATGTGTATTAGGGTTTGACACTTGTCTCTCTTCCTTGTCAGCTCGGAAGTTATCTGGATTTGTTCAAAGATATTGCCTCACTCCCAAATAGACAACGTTTCTCTCTTTATCATATCTGACAACACAGTGCTAGGCAATAATGGGAAGGAAAATACTGCTGCTATTTTCAAATCTACTTAAAGATCACTTCTTGCATTTCTGGCCCAAAGGGATGACAAGGTGAATTAATTTGCTGGGGTTTGGAACCACCGAGTGTCCCCTGATGCTTGACTCAAGTTTCATGTGTGATGTTTTATTGGGAATTTTAGAGTGGTACAAGTTTGCCATGTGTGTCACCAAAAGGATGTCAGAGTACAGCACTTTTTCTAATGCCAGGCCTTAATTTTCACACACATGTTTATGATGGTGCATTTCTACTGGATTTGTAAGGAGATTTGTGGATTTGGGAGGAGAAGGAGATTGTCGCTGTTGTNCAACTGCTGCTCTTCAGATTTCAAACCCACCCAAGGTGCCTTCAGGAGGGATCATCCCTATCCCCTCCAACCTCCTCCGATGNACTCTCACTTTATTAACAAATGAACCCCTTTTTATAGATTCTCACACAGCTGGACATGATTGGTCTGTTGTTGACTACTCCATCACCACGATTGGCTAATTAGAAACAACATTTCTATGTAAACAAATTCCAGGTGCAGGGTTATTCACATTTCTCATCTCAGTTTTTCCCAGAGTATGTTTTGAGAAAAACTTCTCTCTTCAACAGGCCTGAGAGAACCAGCAGCAGCCTAGGAGGCTAAAATGAGACCCACAGGGGGTGCCAACTGCTGCTCTTCAGATTTCAACCTGCCCAAGTTGCCTTCAGGAGGAATCATCCCTATCCCTTCCAACCTCCTCCAACACTGCTGAAACACCACTGCAGAGGGAACAGATTTGCCACACTGACAGCAAAAAATAAAGCTCTGACTGCAAGGGCTCTAAATCCCACATCCAGAGGATGTGCCACCCTTCCCTCCCACTGGAGTTCTGCTATTCACAGGGCTTCGTCCTAAAAACTCCCTGAAACGTGGCCCTGAGAAATGCAATGTATTGGGTGAGACACGGAGATCACCTGCCAAGGGATTTGTGCCCCTCTCTGCCATTTACACCTTCACAGCTCTTTCTGCACGCCCTCCTCCCACTTCTGCTTGGCTTCCCGATTTCAGCCCATGGATGCTGGGAGCTGGGCGCTCTAGCACGCAATTTTTGGTTTGCAAGGACTCATAAGAGAATAAACTGTGTGATTCTCTGTTAGAAAAGGAGTATTTTTCCGAGGTCACATTGAGTTTGGTACCTTCTTGCCTTTTCAACAACAAAAAGAGCCTGATTAAAAGAAAAGGTCAAGTTCCAATCCTCACACAAGTCTTGGCAACTGAGTGAAATAATCATAAATCCACAAGAAAACAAAGAAAAAAAACACTGAAACCATCTGCTCCTGGGGGAGGTAGAGGAAGGAAATTCTATTTTGAACAATGTATGTAAGACCTGCACCATTCAATAAGATAACATGTAATTCCTGGATCCCTGGAGCTCCTTAGAAAGGCTTTATTGAGAAACCTTTCTCTATTGCTTAAAATGTCACAATATTTATATATATATATTCATATAAAAATGGTGTTCTTTTCTGTTGTCCTTAAGCTCAAAAAACACAAAAAACTTTTAATCTTTACAAAAATCATAAGTAACCCAGCCTGCCATAATTCAATAGAACTGTTTTTCTGGCAAAATAAAACTCTTTAAGTGTGTTGGCAATATAAAGCAATGACAATTACACCAGTAGCAATCAATGACCGTTATTATATGCAGCTTCATCCTGCTTTGATAGGGAAGGTTCCTGATTTGATATTATTAAAATAACATTAACTATCCCTGCCTGGGTGTATTTCACACTTCACACACATTTGCTGGAGAATCTGAGCACCTTTTAAAGTCATTTATAATTTAACTTCTCTGTGAGACACAAAAACTGTCTTAACCCCATTCCTACTCAGAGGACTGAGGGACGTGGAGAAAAATTCACTTTCCAATTTCACACACAAAATTGTTTCCCAGAGAAGGTTCAGAAGAGGCAAGCAGAAGCCTCGGGTTGGTTCCACCCTCACTGACCACCCTTTCTCACAGACCTGCCACTGAGATTATGAAAGTTTGAAATATGTTTCAAAATGTACTGTTGGCATTTCAGAATTCTTATGCAAGACTGGCATGAAAGAATATGAGTTAGGACTGGTCCTTTGTCCTATTTCTAATTCCTTTGGATATTTTTATTTGAATTAACTTCACAGTATAGTAATACTTTGAGGACCATAATAAAGTGTTTGAACAACTGTCACCTGTTCATTGAGGTTTGTGAGATGCAATTATGCCTCAGTATTTTAGCAAACAGACATTGCAATAAGAGGTTTAATAACAGAGCCTTGCTTCCTCTTTATGCCTTGTGTCTTCTCAGCTCCCCAGTTTTAGCTGAACTCCAGATTCATACCTAAAGTAATCTTAGTACAGAAAAACATTAGGTTTTGACTCCAGTTATAGTTTAGGCAGAGATGGAGGAAATAAATGTACATATACATAGAAAAAGGTATCAATAGCAAATATTCACTGAGGAGATTTGAAGAGAACAGGGCTAATGACAAATCCTTGTGGAACAGAGGTATAGGCCCTTAGGGCTTTTCAAACTCAGAATCACACAAACAATTTTTCTCAGTGCCATGGAACGATAGGGACAAACCTTTGGGATGTAATCCTTTCCCTTTGCCCTCTCTGATCACTTATTCAGCATGACAGGCTGATCTGTCTTCTCCTTTCCTGAGTCATATTCCTACCACGGTCACATTCTGCTCTGCAGGATGATCTGTGAGTACTGCTTGTCAAATGGGCATTTATTATTCACCAGCAGTGCTGGCAGAATGAGAACCCCACCTCTCCTCAGTCTCAATTAGTCTTTACCTGCAAAGCTTTGACAGAAATGGGCTTTATCCTATGGAAAAAAGTTGTATTTAATGTCCAGACTTATAGCATTTGACAAATTCCCCCCCCTTCAAAATTCTGTTCAAAATTGACTTAAACCATTTCTGCTGCAGAATTTTTAGCTTTTCACTGAACTGAAAGTCAAGCAGTTGTCCTGCTTCACTGTCTGCTTGTGGATGTTAAGGACAAGAGGCATGCTAGGATCACCTGGTGTCACCTGCTGCAGAACAGGGGTAAAATTATTACCCATTTGCTCCTTGTAAACCCAATATATCTCCTTTGAATAAAAGATATCAAACACCTAATGTTAAAACACTCCAGAATAAAAGCAAATACCTTAGTAGATATGGCTGAGAATATATGAGAAGCCAACATAATTCTCCTCCTACAGTCTTATTAAAGTTGTCTGTTATAGACAAGTGAAATGAGGGGATATAATTCCAGGAGTATAAATAGTCCTTCTGCTCTTACATCAATATTTTATGCTATTCCTGGAGAATCAGTAAGGCATTATTAATTGCTTCTAGCAACACAGGTAAATTAAAGGCTGAGCTATTAACAACATTAAAACTTCAATATTAATTCTGAGAAGCCACAAAATGTACTCATGTCAGAGCTGAAAGTGGAAATGGTAAAAAAAGAAAGGAGGTGTTGGCTTGTTTAGAAGCAAGGGCTGCACTGTGGTTTCAGGCACAGCCTTGAACAAAAGCCACTGTGTAAACTGCAGCAGCCCAGAAACAGCTTTGGGAGATGGTGAGCCCCAGGCAAGTTCTACACTCAAAAGTCCTGGCAGAGCTGTGCAATGAGGTGTGATTTGTGCTCAAGGTACCTGTGCTCTTTGGGCAGACAAGCACCTTGTTCCTGCTGCCAGGGCTGCTGTGCCCCGTGGGCAGGGACAGAGCAGTGCCCCGAGAGAGCCACAGCAGTGTGAGCCTGGTGTGAGCTGTGCCACAGCAGCCTGAGCCTGGTGTGAGCTGTGCCAGCTGTGACACAGCAGCAGCATCCTGCAGCACAGGGCACACAGCAGCTGCACCAGCGACTGTAATGCACACCTGGCTCCAAGGATGTTCAAGCAAGTTGAACTAAAGGGATGGACTGGTTTATATCATTTCAGTATCATCAGCAAAACCAGAGAATCACAGACTGGTTTGGGTTGGAGGGACCTTAAAGCTCATCCAGTACCGCCCCTGCCATGGGTAGGGACACCTTCCACCATTCCAGGCTGCTCCAAGCCCTATCCAACCTGGCCTTGGACGCTTCCAGAGGTCCACAGCTTCTCTGGGCACTCTGTTCCAGTAACCTCCCCTTCCAGGTCAGACTCCTGGGACTACTTTTTCCCCAGCCTTGTCCATATTTTTGCATGAATTGAAGGGTGCACCCTCATATTTGGGTATTCTGAGTGTCAATGTCCATCTCTTGGTATCTATGGATTGTTCAGCTCTGTCTTTAGCACAATGTGCTTGGAAGCTGTGAACCAGTTAATGCCACACAACATTTCAGAGCCTGCTTGGAAATGGACTTATAAACCCTGCAGGAAATGAAGCAGAACCAAACTGATTCTCTTTGCTTTTCCAGTGACTCACACTATGGCAGATACAGCNAAGATAAATAGGTTCACTCTGAAAATGAGCTTTTTTCTATAGAAAGCCTGAACCACAAGAGATATTTGATATGATTATGGAACATTTGGCCAGCTTATGAAACAAACAAACAAAAAGTACAGGTGTGTTGGAAAAGAAGGGTTGAAGTGTTACCTGATCCCCACATTCTCCCCACACTCACCTTCTATCCAAGCAATGCAGTCTGGACACCTGGATTCACTACAGGCTACACTGATGATTAGACCAGAATTACCCAATGAAGTGTCCAGGCACAAAAACAATGTCACAAAACTGAACAGCCACAGGTATTCCATATATATATATATATATATATATGCATATATATATTCCACAAGAATAGTGGGTTGTATGAAAAACAAAACAAAACAAAACAAAGAATAACACAGGAGAAATGGAAAGTTCACCGTGTGCACACATCTAATTTCAAATGAATATTTCATTTCATAATAAATAGTTCAAAGTATTAGCAACTGATGGATTTCTGATTTTTTGTTAGTATACAGACAACTTTCAACTCATACGTGGTAAATACTTTTTTTTTTCCTTTATAGATTAGATGAAGGTTTATTTTGTAGAGGAGGGGATATGTGTTGCTGTTATTCACGGATACATGCATGCAGGGGGACAAGCCACAAGAAGATAACCACTGGGCCAGATGCCAGACACATGAATTTCATCAGCTGAGCTTCAGCAGTGCTCCATGAACATTACTTAAAATAAGAATACATGCTTTATGGTTGCCTCAAAAGCATTCCAGAAGAAAAGACAAATAAACTTGTGCCTCATGGTGAGATTTGTGGAGCCTCTTCTGCGTTTCTGCATATCCATATCTCTGAGAGCAGCTGATCACAGTTAATGATAGATTAATCATGTGCTCTCTAAGATACATTTACAAGTGAAAAATGACTGGCCCTTCATTCCCAGCTACTCAAAATGAGCTATTGAGTTGATATTCCAGCAAAGCAACCTCTAGAACAGCAAGCAAGGTGAGATATATCAAAGTAGGTAAAAAAGACAAGGGAAGGAAAAAAAAATTTGATCCCTGTCCAATGTAAATAAAAACCAAAGGCCTTCTGTGACAAGGGGAAAAATAAATCAGATTGACATCTCATAGTGGAGTACAATTTTCTTGTAATACGTCTGTTTAAGGTAAGGCTATGACAAAACTGAAATGTTTATATGAAATCATGCAACTGTCACCAAGCTGTTCATTTTGATGGAAAGAACACGCAGTGCCTTTCATTTTAATATTTTCTAAACAGACTATTTCCGTTTTTCAACTTGCCCCTTTTTTCCACTGCCAAAGTTCCCATCAGACTGCGACAGAATTTTTTTAAAAGCTGTCAATTTTAACTGCAGCATTCTTTCCCCTTTTTTTTTTCTTTTTTTTTTTTTTTGCAGTCCCTTGATTTTTTTTTCCTAATGAGGCAATTAGTCCCTGCTGAGGTAGCTTACAGTTGCTTGCAGAGAGTTTCCTAGCATGTTCTCAAGCAGGTACAGAGAGAGGGTCATTGTCAGAGAAAGTGATGCTGAAATAAGCATCATCTCCCACTGGTGCCAGAGGAATCATTGCACACAACAAGCAAAGACCCTGCACCACCAGTAGCTTTTATAAAGTTCCTTCTCAAGCTTCTTAATCACGAGAGGCAATCAGACAATATCCACACTTGCTTGTCCACTGTCATATCTCAGTGTACCTCAAAAACCTGTCTGTATTACCAAAGTTGTCTAAATTAACTAAAATTAATTAATAAATTAAAGTTGCCGTCTAATCCCTTTTTTTTTCCCTCCAGTTATGTTCTGCCACACTAAAACAAAAGATGCTGCAGAAAAGCATCTTCTCAAATATAAAACCACCAGAACCATGTTGGATAAGGGAAATAATTATTTGGAAAGTTTAACAAATTAATTGCTTGAGGTTAATTTATGACATTTGCAAGAATCCAGAAATCAATTATGATGCATAATCTTTACTAAGGTCTGTAGATTTTTCAGAAGAGTAAGCAGGGCAGAAAAAAAAAAATAATAATGCCAAATGTTACACAAGAAACACTGATAAACTGGTTCCATTTGCTACATTTCAACAGGGAAGAAAAATGAAATATTTTAGCATTGACTGCAGAGACAGAAATGTTCAAGTCTATTAGTAAACAGTTTATGCTAATTCTGCTTAGGAAACTCCTGCTGAGACTCCCACAATATACCCACAAGTTCCAGGGCAGCTTGGAAGGAGCTCTGAGCAGCCTGGGCTAGTGGGGGACGTCCCTGCCCATAGCAGGGGTTGGAACAAGGCAGTTTTTAAGGTCCCTTCCAACTCAGAGCATCCTAGAATTCCATGATTCCGGGAAGTTGTTCACCAGAACTGTTCTTCCTGTCTAGTCCAACAGAAATGTCCCAAGGGTGTCGTGTTTCCCCAGCCAGACAGGGCAAATGGAAGCTAAACTGCTGCTTCTCAAACTGTTCACTTCCTTTGATCTCTAAAACAATGGCAAAAGAAGTTGCAGACCAGGCCATCTTTGATGTAAAAGGCAAAGTTGAGGTACCTCCAAACACAGACTCCAAAGCCACCCTTTCACTGTGCAGCACTGCAGTATTTCACTAATTCCTATCCTTTTTCCATGGCACAGCACAACCTGCCAGCCCTTGTCAGTGCCTGTCAATGACTCTCTGCTCCAGAATACCAAATTCAGACCACACTCACACCACAGGGATGAGATCAATACAAAATCCCAATGCCTTAGATATGCGTGCATGGACATCTCCATAAATTACTTCTAATTCTAGCAGCAGACCATCCCATTTCGGGGCTTTTCTCAGATTAGCAGGATCCCAGCAGGTTCTGGTACTGCTGTAATTTAGGTAAGCAGTACATGTCAGAGCAGACAGCTAATACAAGTTATATCAGAAAGAGAAATATACACGGATTTTTTTCTTTACTGCTGATATTTTTGCATGTAGGGCTGCTTTTCTAGGCCTCTGTTTTAATTTAAAAACCATCTGACAACTCCAATTCTTGTGCTCTGTGTCATTCTTGCCCACAGCATAAGTGACAACAATGAACACCTGTAACAACCATTCTTTTGCAGCTCAACCTTTTCAGGCACCAAGAGAGATTATGGAAAGTAACTTCTTGCTGAAGTAAAGGTTCATATAGTCTTGGGCCATGTTTTCAAGTAGTTGCCTTAACACTGAAACATCTGTGGGCAGTAAACACCCACGACTAATGCTGGCTCTCAAAAAGAGATCCATGCTTTAGCTCTTCATATCTGCCAAGATTTTCTTTTTCCTTTTGACCACTCTGTCCATTCTTAGTCATCTAAAAAGTATTGCTGTCAGGTGAGGTAAGGTCAGAAAGTTGTTCCAGCTCTTTCTGAGAATCAATTGAGTACCATCACCCCTGCCAGTCCTGGGACATACCTTTGCTTCACGTCTGACAAACTGCTCCTCAGTTTCCAGCTTGCCTCCTCCAGGCTAGATTTCTCTCTTCCTAACATTTTCTGTACTAAAAAAACCCCCAGGTAACTTGCTTCCTTTCTAATGACTACTTGAGAGGATTCATAGTTACAGAAAATCAATGTTTTAAATGGTATTGAACAATGCTCTCAGAATCTCAAGGTGACTGGTTCAATCTTCCCCGATTAAACATGACACAGTATCATCAAAGTAAGCTGCAAAGTTGTTCTTTGCCTGGATTTTTATGCCCTTTCAGACACAGCCTCATATCAGCTCAACCAGGACCTCAGCCTGAGCTGCAAGAAGACAAGGGGAGCATCGCAATGCATTTTAAAAGAGTGCAAAGAATCAAATGAGTTCAGAGTCTGAGGATTAGCTGTGAGAGATGAAACACTTCCAAACCACTCAACCATTTTGGAAGAAATCTATTTGAAAGTATAAAGTGTGCAATAAGATACAATATCCATCTCCTCACTACCAAGCTGTGTGGTATTTTCCTGCAATATACATGTTCCAGTTAACCAAAGGCTGAAGAGAGGAGCCAGGACTCCTTCTATCAAGCGAGTTTCTTTGCCTTCAGGCTGCAGGACAGAGCAGGAAGAAGCAAAGCTGGTCTGAAGAATCAACTTTTTTCCTCTCTTGTGCAGTGAATCCTTGCACACATTTTTTTGTGGGATGATTTTAGAAGCTGCCAGGAGAAAATGTCAACCCCTGCAGGCAGAGGAAGGATTATCATGGCGCTTGCTGATCCTGCTCACCAAAGAACAGAGTGCAATGACATCTTTTTCACTGTCCTTTGTGCTCATGGCTCAGCACTAAACCTCCCTGAATCACTTCACAGAAATTACATTACACCATTTTCTCAAGAAAAAGTTCTGATCTCCACATATCAAGTGGACACGAGTGTCTTTGAATACCTTTCCCAGCACTGGATTTTTTTGATTAGCATTCTGTGGCATGACTTTTCACTGGCCAGTTGGCAAAGGACTGCAGATTTCTCCCCAAGGATATAAATACCAACAACAGAAGAACATTTTATTTAATCTTATTCTCTGCATCTAAAGCATCAATGTCTTATTTCCTAAGCACATTTCCTAAGGTAACATGGCTGCTTTTAAGTCACTAGTGTCAGTGACTGTACTGATTATTTCAATGAAAAAACAAAAAAACCTTTTTTCAAATAAAAATGACAGGCTGT
>WAAE01012345.1:170105-234719 GCA_013400495.1 Nicator chloris | reverse complement strand
TATTCTTTGGGGTTTTTTTTTTATGTATGTCTTAGCAGTAGGATCCTAGACTACCTTAGCATATAATTAATGCCTGTACTCACTACAAGAAATGCTGAAGAATCTTTACCAAGTAAAACATTGTTTTTTTGGAAGTGTGTGCCTCAACGTGCAACAAGTAGACAGTAACGTATCTTCACTCCCAAGTGAGCTTTAGTGTTTATTCAGCACTCTTAAACCAGATGTGTTTTCATGCAACAGCCCTTAGGAGGAGGTAATGGTGGGATGGAGCTGGCTTGCTTAAAATGATTAATTTGTAGTTTTCAAGAGTTCTTTTAAAACATGTTCTTTTACTGAGAGAACTATCTTCCTAGTTTTCCTGCAGTGATAATTTTGAAAGTGTACGTGAAATCAACAAGCCATGAAATTTCAAGGGAGAACCAGTAGAGGGAACTCCCCACTTCGATGCTGATTTTTGGGTCTTTTGGATTGCCTCTTTTTCTTTCCATGGAGTGCATGTACTCTTCCTGGAGATACTGTAGTGGAAGTTTGGCTTTCAGGAATTAGAAAACATAGTTACAGTTGAAATACTTTTGTATTCTATTCTAAGCTTAATTTAAAAGTAACCACAGCAGGACATGCAAACTCCAAATGTATCTTTGTTGTACCTGCACTCTTAGATTTGTACCTTGCTTTAAGATGTCTTAGCTTTTTGGTTACAAGGGAACTTTGCTTAAATGAATGTTGACCCTCATTTTTTTGTACTGTCTTTTTGATATGAATGGTTTGTTTTTTCCCAGTGCTTTCACAATGCACTAGAAAGCTCTTACTTGTCCTCTTAGAGCTCTTTATCCAGATGTCAGTGCTCTTCCCCTGATCTGGAAAGCATTGCTTACCAACAGGAATTGTTTCTGGATCTGTGATGTAGCAATATATCATCAGGCTGGGGACCTCAGACTTGGAGGCTAAGTTCAGACACACACAAGGATTAGCTGTTTTCACGGTTTAATACATTTTCTATGTTCTTGTCAACTCTGAATTAAAAAAAAAAAATATCAAGGGCTTTTTCTTCTTGGTTTCATGCTCCCCAAAAGAAAAGCAGTCTGTTTTTTCAAGCTAGAAACCTTCTGAGAAATAAGAAGGTATAGCCTCAGCAATATGCCAAACAGTGTGCCACAATGTTAGCTTTTTGTAATAAATTTGTTTTTCTTTTCGATTTTTAAAATTCTTTTGTAACAAACTGGAGACTAAAATAGGAGTGGCTGGGTACAACCAGGTCAATGAGAATGAAGCTCATGCACCAGCCTGGAAATGTTAACTATTAGAAATCCATGGTAGCTGACTGAGGAAGACAAAACCAGTGGATTAGGATCACTTTGATGGCAACTTCAGTTGTGCTGAGGCTGTCTCATGCCTATAACTTGGCTGAACTCAGGACCTTTGGGGTAAAGTTTAGAGTGAAAATACCACTGTTCAGCTGTGGGATGCCATGTGAAGAGTTGTCTTTGTCCAAAACAGCCCTCTCATTAGTTGCAAAGCCATCTCTTGAACCAGAAAGTCAGTTTCTCAGCAGGAAAGTATTGGGAGAGGAGGGAAACTTCCCCCTCAGCTTAAACCTGAAATCTTGATGGCAGCAGTAAGTGTTGAAGGTCAGGGATCCAGTGCAGCATTCCACAGAGAGTCTCCAGCATTGCCTAGTTCCACAGAATTGGCAGAGATCAAAAGTTTATCTGCTGTCTTTTTGAAGGAAAGCAGAGCAGTGATACCTTTCCAAGAAATGGCCAAACCCTTCATTTAAACTGGAAGTATTCCTTGGGGATTGTGTTGGATGGAGCAGGCTAACTCTTAATTACAGAGTGTTTTTAAAGTACATTTCTCTAATCAGCTCATTGTTGCTGATAAAGTCTGGCCTTGCTGGTGCTATCCTAAAAATCCTTTGCAAACATGAGAGGTGACTGAAGCCCTGAAAGACTTGAATGCTGCAAAAAGGGGTTGGAATGCAAAACAGAATAGTGACATGCAAGTGATGGATGGACAAAGCATTCCCTCTTTCTTGCCAGATTTTCTTCCAACAACTTTCCTGCCTGTCAGTCTGGTTCATTTCTTGTGGCTTAGTGTTAACATGCATTTCAAAAGGAAATTTAGTGCCTACAGGTAGAGGGGCTGGTACAAATGCTTGGGTAGGGGTATCCCTCCTGTCCTTCTTGGGGGGGAATGTAATTTAGTGTAAGAGAAGAGATGGATGGAGATAAAGTGTGCTGTAGAGGATTATTTTGAGACCTGAATGAGGCAGAGACCTTGTTTTGATCCAGGCATGGGTCCTTTCACAGTTTTGTAAACAAAAGTTCAGATTCCAAAGCAGACAGAAGTAATGCAGCTGCCACTGATAGTCCACTCACTCAGGTGTCTGTTTTTTAAGCCATGGCACCTAGAAATGAGGAGTGCATGAGCAGGAGAGGCTCTGCAAGACTCCCCTCAACTGATCAGGGCTCAGTGAAAGACGCTCTTGGCAACAGGAACATCTTCAGCTAAAGTGGTGCCTGAAGTTAATGGACAGTTATTTCTCTTGCCTCTATTAAAGGACATCACAGTAAGCAGTTTGCTAAGTTTTAAGGGTAAAACCTATCTGCAGTGATGATGCTTCTTTGTCTTTTAAAATTAGAGTTAATGAGTAACTCTTTAGGGTTGCCCTGGTGATATTTGCTACCCGAAGTGTTGATTGTTACCCAGAAAGTAACAATCAACGCAGTGTCCAGTTTTATTGTATTGTAGAGGAATCTGGCTCTCTCCGTTGAGGAATGGAGAATTTTGGCCATCTCACCCCTTTCTGCACTGAGATGATTTCAAAAAAGGGTTTGAGTCTCATTACGGAGTGATTGTATCTATGGTTCTATCGTGGTCACAGTTAAGCAGTGGTTGCTGTGCTAGTGTGTTAGCTTCTCCTGCTTTATAGATACCTTTTCATTGCATTGGAGGAGATGAATTATTGCAAAGGGGAATATTCCAGCCAGAAGGGGAGCAGTCGGTAACTGGGTGAGATTGACACCTGACTGGGCTCACTGGTGTGCCTGTTCTGCAGAGAGAGCAGCTGGTACAGCAGGAGTGATGGCATTGTCCTGTCCTAAAGGTGCTGCATGTGACCATGGAATGAAATGCAGCTCTGCCTCTGGGACCCAGCAGTGCCATTTCTTAGCATGCAGTAGTTGAGCAGAGGAGGAAGAGGAATATAAATAGCAAGGAGTGTGAGCTCCATCTCACCTGATGAACAATTACAGGAACATCTCCAAGGCAGCCCTCTTCCCTTGGCTTCCTCTGTCAAACACTCCTTTGTTAGCTCTAAGTCCTTGATCATCAGGAGTTTGTACCTTTAAGAGGCTTGTGGTAAGTGATTATTAATAGTGGCACCAGATACTGATAATGCAGTGGTGGGTGAGAACCACACTTCAACAGCTCAGAGATAGTCCTTTGAGTGCAAACAGGGCTGACTGTGAAGTTGTTAGAGGAGGCACATATTGGCTCTCTGCTTCTTCCTTTAGTAAACTCAGCTTTGTTTATCCTCCAGAATCTGGTAATCTGCCTAGTCAGTAGCTCATGAAATTCCATTGCAGTAGAGAAAAAAAAAATACTGTTCTGTGAAGGTAAGTCAGATTTAGTATTTAGAATGCTTCATCTAGAGAACTTTCTTTGAGTGGGGATTTCAAGTAGCAAACAAAAGTGATAGTTCAGTGTCAGCACAATGATCAGTGATGATGGTCAACACAGTCATCAGATGTCAAGGATGTGTTTGACTTTTTCTTCCAGATAAGGAATTCTGAGGCTGCTGTGGAAGCAAACATGTAGCCCCCTTGCTTTCCACTGGTCTCTGCTCAGCTGAAGAAACAATCCTCTTGGGGGCTGACAAAAAGTACATGCTGCTTCATTATTGGAGTGGGCATTACCCTTGCATGGGCTTGGTTTCAAGCTTATAAATAAGACCAGGTACAGAAGGGAAATTTCTGGAGTGTTCTAGGGAAAGCAGTTTCTTTGGTTCAAGCATTTTGTCTCAGCTTTTTTTTTTCCCCCAAAGGTGAGGGAGCTTATTCAGTTGGAATTTCTTACATCATTACAGGATTTAGCAGCTGCGTTTTTGAAACTGGAATAATGTTTGATGGAAAACAGTATTTCTGGTAGTAGGCAGTGTTCTTCAAAGATAAGCCAGATGTGTGTAAAGTATGGATGTTTGGGCAAAGGAGAGGAGTCTGTAGCAGTCTGAGCCAGCTTTCATTTTACTTGGGAAGTGTGAGGTTTTTTGCATAATAGGGAGAACCAAGCTACATGGGATTCAGACTTCTTTATTCATTTGTGCTCAGTAATTCTTGTGAATAATGCAAAAGGCAAAGTAAACCCTAGTGATTCCCAAACTTCTGTATGTATCATGGCTACTCATACTCCTGCACTTCAAAGCAAGTAGACTTATTTGTGAGGCACCTGCTGCTGCTGCTGAATCCTGAGGGGGAAAAAAGGTTTTGGGATCACAATGTAGAGTGCCATGATGTGCAGTCTGAGAACAGTTGTGTTGAAAACACAGTGTAAGTGCTTTTTTATTTTAAAATTATTGAGAAGTAACTTCGCAACTTCTTAATGTCCTCTTAAGATCTTTTTCATTTTATTTTTGAAGAATGGTACCAGATTTAGGTAGTTTAGAACTAATGCTCCAGCTGTTTTGTCTCTAGAATATGGGCATGGTTGACTCTTGACTCTTGAAGCTGCTAAAAAAAGAAAAAAAAACGGTAAAAATTATCATTTGAATAGGACTTTTTCTCCTTACTGCAACAATATACACAGGAACATTTTGCTGACTCTCTGTTAACACATTGTTGGTAGGCAGGTAGGTATTATAACATTAGACTACCTTCAAGTAGCTTACAGAAGTGCCTGTCAGTGGGAGACAAACTGACAGAACATTGCTTCAATCAGTGATTGTTTCAGTGATCCCAAGGATATCGGGTACTGGATTAATGCACTTCGTTCTTTTCTTCTCAACAGGAAGCCTAAAAAGGAAGAACATCTTAGTGAAGAGGCTGCCAAGGTGATTTCTAGCCTTCCTGACTTAACTTTCATGCATGCCAAGGTGTTGATGTTCCCAGCCACATTAACACCTTCAACAAGCTGCCAAGAAAAGGTAGACTAAAGTGATGTGAATTGGACATTTTCTATTGATTTTTTTTCCTTCCCTCTGCGGGTCGTAAAAAGCAATCTTGCTTTAATTAAAAAAATATCAAGTTCAGATGATTTGTTGGTAAGCAGCACTAGAAAGGTATACATAGTAATGTATATTTATTTACATACTGGAGTCCTAAATTTATATTAGAGAAAAATGTAAATAATTGGGGGTAAATCTTTTTGAAGATCTATTCTTTTTGTTGTGCTGGGCTGTATACATTTATGTCTTTGTGAAATACACTGGTGGTGTCCTTCTTAAAAAATTTTAAAAGTTTAAAAAAAAAGCTATAAACGCATAATGAAAACTTCAATCTTCACAATCTGTGAAGTTCCCCCTTAAGACTTTCAGATTGCATTGAGCAACTTTTTCTTTCCTGCATATATTAAAATACTTCTTGCTGGAAAAAAATCAAATGGTTATGTTGTCCCTTTTGTGGGTTTTTCAGTTATTGTTTCTTTAAAACACAGCAATTTCTTTTGTGTTTTAACAAGCTTAAGATCTGTTTTTCCTTTTCTTTTCCCCCATCCCCTCGCCCTGTTTGATTGGTTGGCTGATCAGTTTTTATGTTCTTGAACTTCAGTAGTATGGCTCTGTCTCTATAAAGCTTTTTGAAAGGTATGCTGTCAATAACTTCTTGTTCCAGTTATGGATTACTGTCTAAACACTTGATTTTTTTTTTTTTTTTGGTCATTAGAAGGTTGTCTGCTCTTAATCAATTTGATTTGGAAAAGAAGGACCAAAACAATATGAATGTCTTAAAATGAAATTTACCTGTTAAAAACTTTTATGTTCTGTTGTACCACTATTCCTGTTTGATTTTGCACAGTGTAAAATGACATAATCATAGATTGCTATGGTTTTAGGCTGTATATACAGTAAAAAACTATGGGTTGTAAATGTCTGGGGAAATTCCTATGGAAAAAAGAGAGCTATGTTGAAGAACCTCTAAAAAGGTCAATATGCATGCCCAAGGTCTTTTGAGATTTAAGTGTGTAAATTTCCTTTTAGCTTACACAAAATAAAATAATTTAAAAGATACGTATGTATACAGCCTGCTATCTTTTTTTACAGAATGTGTGCATTACTCACCTCTCTGTTAGTGGTAAAATTGATGTGCTGTAGGACCTTCTGATTTGTGTTGCTCAATCCCACAAACCACACGTGGCCGGGTCCTGCCGGTTTTCCTTCAATGCCCCTGTCTCTTCATTGTGTTAGGAGTCTGTCTCCAATTTCCCTTCTGGCTTGTAGGGCAATGTGGCTCATGATATTTGGGGTTAGAGACTTCTTCAAAGCAATTGGCAATACTCAGCTGTAAGAAGCACCAGCTATGGTGAGGTGAGAAAGGACAACTGGGTTTGCTGATTTCTTAGCTACAAAAACCCAGAAACACAGCAGTCGCTGAAGTCTCCTCTCATGTTAGCTTGCGCTGTAGCTGTGTGAGCAACATCTCGTCAGAGGGTCTCAGTGGGCTGGCTGCAGGTAAGGCATGCTCTGAGTGCTGCTGTTTCTTGATGGTGCATGGACATAGACTCTTCCATGTCTTTACTATGTGCACAGCTCTTTAAGTGCTCAACAGTCACCACCAGTTCATCACTTAACATCTAGTTCTGAGAAATCTCTAGTGTGTTTTTTTATCTATTATTTGAATTCTTTATTGTCTGACAGCACTTGGGTCAGAAAAGCTGGAGTTTGATGTCATCAGCTGGGCAAGCTGAAAGGTTGTCCTTGCAAAAGGAAGCTTTTTACTTCTTGAAATGTCCTTGAGAGACCAGTGCTGGAGTTCCATCTTTGTGAATGCAGGAGTCTCAGTGAGTGGTGGCTGCTCAGAATTGAGAGAGCAGCTCCTGTGGCTATGGTAAAGTTAATTTGTAATGGCTAAATTGTCTCCTTTGCCCTCTAATTAGTACTGCAATGTACAATGATGTGGTATCAAACTGCACCGTGGTGTAGCAGAAAAGGTTTAAAAGCAAAAGCCATCTGCTTTACCATGTAGCCCCGTTTGCTGTTTCTGCAGATTTTCATTACAGCACTGACTTCATGCCTGTTACATGTCAAAATTAGCTTTGCTAATCTCCCAGGTTTAGCACAGTATTCTTCAGTGCATGCTTATTATATCATTCAGTTCTGGTGTCGGGCTGCTGTAGGTTAAAATTGGTGCCTTTGTTTCCGAGACTGTGGTGTGTCCCTTGGAGCCGGAGCAGTGGGATAGCTGCAGCACAGAGCTATAGCTATTGTTTCATGGAGAATGTGTTTAGGAGCTGACTCATGATCCTTGTCTGGCAGCGAGTGGACTGAAGTAGTAAGGAGAGGTGGGGGTGGAAGTGCCAGCTGCAAGTTGATCTTTACTCTCCTCACAATTGCCTCCAGAGGCAGCTGCCCATTTGTCTTCCAGTCTCCGAGTGCAGTTCTGGTGGCCTGCCGTGGATGGGGGAGGGGAAAAAGGAGATTTCTATTGTGACTGATGTACCAGTCTGAAACTTTGTGAAACCTGGTACTACCCAGAATGTGTTTATGGGGTTTTTATGTTCTTTCTGCATCCCACAGACTTTCACACTGCTGAAAGATGTAAAGCTTACATCCAGATTCAGCCTTTTGGGGTAGATGCTGCCTGCCTTAAAATGTAGGACTGCTTTTTGTCTCCTGGCTTAAGCCTCCTTCTTTGTTGTTGATGGTGGGATGGACAGACAGGATTGTCTTGCTCTCTCCTCTGTCTTGTACAGGCAGCTTTGTTGGTATGCAGAAAATTTTGGGTAACAGATTCAGCTGCATCGGGGTTGTCCTTCCATGCTGTTCCCATTGACACAACATGCGTTGTCTAGTTTAGTCTTGCCAGTAGCCTCATGGGCAGGATGGCAATTGATGCTTTGTGCACATTTGTGTCACTGTGCATTGTCACAGACATGTCAGGGTACATCACTTCCACCCCAGAACTGGTGTCACTGAGGAGAAAGTGCTTGTGTGCCCGTCCAACACAAGCAGCGGAGGACACCTGGTTCAGATGCAATTCCCTGAATTGGCATGTGGCCATGACGCAAAGTCCAAAGATCCCACTGTGAAGTGAGCTGCAGGCTCCTGAATAACTGCTAAGAAGGGCTGGGCTCTGCTTGTGTTATCTGAAAGACTATGCTGTAAGACTTGAGGGTTCAGCTCTGCCTTACCCAGAGCACCACCACCTGCTGCAGGTGCTGGCAGTGCTGGACTGCCCACAGCACCTGGAACCTTGACACCTTCTCAAGAATATCATTAGCTCAGCAAATTCATTTTGAGATGCCAGAAGTAAAGCTGGCAAGTAATGTGTGTACATGTCCTCAAATGCAGTGAGTGTGTACTGAAGTTAACTCTTCGTCACATTGAGTTGTTGTACAGAATTTTGCCTGGTGATGAAATCGTTGTGTGGAAAGTTTTGTTGTTGGACTGCTGCACTTGAGCCGAAAATCTGGTGGGCTTTATTGGATGTGAGAGGTGTAGCTCAGTGCATGTAAGATGAATCACCCTTGGTCCAATCATTACATTTTGTGCCAGTTCTGCAACTCTGCATGTTTATCTTCTAAATTTCAGAGCATTTTGAAAATACAGGTTAGCTGCAAAATACACTTGAATATAACTTATAAAAAAATATGTCATCCAATAAGTGCATAGTACCTGCTAGGAGTGTGTGCTACAAAATCAGAGAAGTTTTTTGTCTTCTGGCCTCTGCCGGAGCACAGCCAGTACTAAAGGCAGCAAGCAGCCTGGTCTGCTCCCTCCAGAGAGCCTGGAATGTGAAAGGAGATGGGAAGAAAAAACGTTTACATTAGAGGGCTAAAAACAAGGGGAGGAGAAGCTGGAAGAAAACACAAAGCAAGAGCTCAGCAGAAGTTCTGAGTAGGGGAAATAGGAAGGTGAAGCAGTACTCCGAGTATAGGCAGCTAGGATAACTGTCAGAGGAGCAGATGGTGGAGAAAGTGGGATACAAGCATGAGGAGCAGGAGCATTTGGAGAGATGGGAAAGCCTGGGCTGGATTACAGGTGTACACACTGTGCCCACTGGCTGCTTTCTTCCAAAATCTGGAGCTGAGCCTTGGAGATGCAAGGGTCTGAGTTCCTGTTCTGCAGAGGAAATGTGTCACAGCCATGGGGTGAGTAGGAGCTGCATCACCACAGCCCTGCTGTTGCTGTCAGTTACTGTTGGTGGGGAGCTAGACTGCAGACTAAGCAGTTTCAATGCAGCCACCGATGCCTGTCGTAGCACTGATACAAGTCCAGATGTTATAGAAGACCTTTTTCAAAAATTCTTTTTAGATAAGGAGGTGTACGTTATAGTTCCTCACTGTAGGTATAAAATCAAATCCTCCAAAGCGAAGCTCTGCCAGGGATTTGGAACTGCAGCTTCAGTCCTGTCATGTGTCTGCAATGTGACATTTGTTGCTTACATACCCTCCTGTCTTCACCTGATCCTCACCTCGTGCCCTGTGCAGATTTATTCTCTGAATCAACGTAGTGCAGTGAAACTCTTCTCTGAAGGGCCCCTGCTTCCTGCAGATGAAGGGAATGGGTGGCCCTTTGTGGAAATTGCAGAGAAGGCACAGTGGAATGTGATGCTCTCCTGGCTGGAAGCAGCTGGCCACACCAGCTTTTTTTGCAGGAGGTAATTTGTGCACTTTTGTCATTTGGTACCCAGCATGAGTTGCGTGACTGGGATGTGCAGGTAGGCTAATTTCTCTGGGATGTAGCTTAAGCAGTTAGGAGCTTTGCTTGTTTGATATTCAGTCATGGCTCTGTGGCACTGGGGTCAGGTGCACGTGTGATGCATCCAAAACTGATGGAGCTCTTGTTTTCACTTTGTCAACCTGTAGTTAAAAGTGTAATAGATGTTGTTAACCCTGTGTTATAGACGGGTTGCAAGGATCAACTCTTTGTCAGCAATATCTGAGAAGGACTCAGCTGGCACAAGTCTCACACACATCTCAAAGGCAGAGGGGAATTCTGACTGTCTCATGTCTGAATTCACTATATGGTCACCAAAGAGAAGTATTTTTCCTAGTTTAGGGTATCTGAGTCTTCTCTGCAGCTCCACTGATTCTATCAGGACCCTGCTGACCTGGCACATATCTGCAGAGGTTCCTAGTGGTGTACACCATACAGTAATTGGATTGTGTGCCTCAAGTAAGGCTTGCGACTACTTCTAGAATATGAAGGGGCAAAAAACTATTTCTCCTTGAACTAAAAGACACTGGGGTCCTGTGGAGAACAAAATAATCCAAAGGAGAGTCAAATTAGGGTATTGTACCTATTTTTTAATGTTTGCCTAAACATCCTTAATGATTCTTCTGGCATGGTTTTCCATATGCCTTATGATCCTTTTGGCATAGTTTTGTATGTTTAGGATATGTACCCCATGTGTACAATATACTGATCTGAGGCATCAGATTGGGCTGTATTTCCTGAGGGACTCTGCTGGGCTGTCACTTGTTCCCTTGCTGGTTGTGTGCCCAGGTGGCATTTGCTACACCTGCTGTCAGTGGAGCTGTTGTGAGTGGTCCTTGCTCATCAGGGTTTGTTAGTGCTCATGCATGGGCAGGTCCTCGTGTTAGCACAGTTCACACCGGGTCCAGCAAGCAAACCTGCTCAGCATACGAGTAGGTTTCCTGCTGGGATTGCTGTCATGGTGTGAGCCTCACCTCCCATGTTTAAAGCAATGAAGTTATGTGGAGAGGGAGGGGAAGCCAAGGGGCAGGTTCAGCTCAAGCAGCCGTCTGTGTGCTTTTTGTTTTGCTTTTCCAATGAATTGTCTCAGTTGTTTTTAGACTCTTTAAGTGATTAAACAGTGTTTGTTTTCCTCAGCACAGAATTGCAGTGAGGGCAGTTTATTGAGGCCAGGTGTAGTTTTCAAGACTGTCTTCATCTTATAATCTGCAGAAAGTGTTGCCTTGCCTGAGCTGGTCTTCAGGAGGCATTGCACAAGGGGAGAAAAGCAAGTTCTTTGGATCAGACCTTACGGTGTTGCCTGGCTTCCAGCTGCTCAGCAGGATACCTCGAAGGAAAAGGAGTTATCCAGGGTACCTTAGGGAGCTGTGGTCTCGTGCCATGATCCTGTGGGCACCCCAAACCTTGCTGCAGTACAAACCCCAAAGACCCTCTGTGATGTTCAGCTCCATGCTCATGAGCCGTGCTGCCACAGCTGGCCTGGCTCTCACTCCAAAAGGGGTGAACCTTTTGGACTTGTACCTTGGGGGAAAAAGCCCATCCTACCCCAAGCACTTTTGGTGGCATGGATGCAGCATCTTGTACCACATTGGGGAGTTTGTCTGTTACAGACTCCAGCTCCAGTAGTAAAGGAGTAGACAAATTGGCCTCTCCCGTGCTGGTTCCACACTGCTAATTGTCAGCTGCAGCATAGTGGTATAAGTAGCCCAAAGAACCCTTAGTAAGGGTCTCCCCTATTTCTTGAGGGAGCAACTAGTCTTGGCCACAGCAACAGAGGGGAAAGGGGGACAGTCCTGCTGCTCCTGCCACACAGCTTTATCCCAACATGTCTTTCCAAAGCCAGTGGACAGCTCTATGATCAGAGGAGCAGATTCAAGTACAGTGGGATGTGCAGAGGACACATGTGTGGTCATGGCAGAACTGTCCCTGTCTAATGTCTATATCCTAGTATCCTCTTGGGCTGTCACTCAGGTCTGCAGAGCTGTGATATTGTCTGAATTGTAATTTTGCTGTGGTTGGAGCTGGTTTTTCAGGTCTTCATCAGCTGAAGAAGTGTGTGAGGAGACTGCCTGGAAAGAACAAGTGAGCGCTGGCAGCTGTGTGCAGACACTCTATGAGTAGCTGAACTGCTGGTTTGTTTTTTGCTCCTTTATGCTCACCAGTCCAAGGAGTTTAGAGAAGACAAGGCAACAAGATCTGCTGAATCTCTCGCTAGAGCACTTCAGTTGCTCACAACAGTCTTAGAGAAGGATGTGGAAGCACCTTCCACAGGAATTCAGAGCAGAGTGGAAAGTACCTAACAGGCACTTGCAAAATGCAGAGGCTGGCTCAGGACCCATAAGGCCTTTTTGGATAACATTTTACCTTTGGAGCCTTAGCACAAATAGAAAACATGGATATTTTGGAAACAAATCAAAAGCAGTCATGAAGTGTCCCCCTAACACGTTCAAATCCTCCCTTTCCTCTCTCTCTTCAGCCCCAAATACCATCAAACATTTTGTCCCAATCTCAGCAACTTCGACCTGAAACCTGTTTGCACGTGAATTCTACTACCAAAAAGAAGTTTTTTTCAAGGCTGTGTTATTTTACTGGTGCAGGGACTGTGTTTTCATTAGGAGCACTAAAGCCTTTTGTCACTTAGTTAATGCTGAAGCGAGTTAAGAAGGAACGTGCAGCTGGCGACGGGTGTTTTGCAGCTGTTCAGACTCTTGCAGGTTACTCCACTCTCCCTGGGACTGAGCTGCCTCCCTCCAACAATGGCAAAAGGAGCAGTTGTGTGGCTGCTTTGTGCTCCTAGGCAACATTTTCTCCCCTTTTCCATTTTGAAGGGGTGTCCTCTGCCTTTCCCTCTATCCTTGGCCACCTAGATGAAGTCTCTTCTGGCAACTTTCCCCCTCCTTTGGCTGGGGAGGAGGAAGCAGGGTTGAAAGGGAGGAACAAACAGCTGTCCTTCAGGTTTCCAATCAATGCAGCTCCTTAGCAGGCTGGCAGTGTGAGCTCAGTCCTTAGGAAAGCTCTTCTTTCATTCAGGAGGCAGCCTGAGCCAATTCTCCCCAGTCCAGGACTGAAGAGGTAGGGATTTTGGTCCTTTCCAGCTTATTAGGACCATTGCAGCTGGCACAGGCTCCTGTTTATTCCCTGTGTTTGGTTTGTGCAGTGCACTGGAGGACCATGCTGGCACAGTGGAGATGACCCTCAGGACACGGCTGAAATGTTGCAGTGTGTGGTGAAATTTTCATCTCTTCGTGAAAGCCACTTTCCCCTGAGACTGGGAGTGAGTGTAGGGAGATACCTGGTGAGGTGCAGCACTGCCCAGGCCAGCCTGGCACCGCAGCAGGAGGGGAGAGAGTCCAGGACTTGCTGTCAACAAACTCCTGAGTGTACTGATCCCTGGAGTGTGTTTTGAGTCGGGAGGATGACAGCTGAAATCTCCTTAGCAAATAATAGGCCTGGTGTGCAGAAATCTGCCTCGCTGACATCTTGGTCTTACTCTGCCACTTGTGGTCAGCAGGGTTGAAAATTCACCCTTGCGTTTGCAAGTGTGAACACGATGTGGCTGTCCTGGTTTGCAAGTGGTGATGAGAAGAGGCATGGTGTTCGGTGGCAAGGGGGATTTTAGTGTGTTTGCAGGAGGAATTTTACAGTTCTGGTGCTGTTGCTAGAGAAACTCCCTTTTTGATGGATACAGAAAATGCTGTCTGCAACTGCCATTCCAAAGGTAGATGTGCCTGTGATAAGGCATCAGGCCTCATTTAGCTGCAGAAAGGTTGATCCGTGTAAAAAGTGCTTTTCTCTGGTGCTCTCTGGTTTTCCCCAGGAATTTGGGTGTCTGAATACCATCTCTCACCTGGTACACTGCTGAGTCTCTAAATCAGAAATGGTCCTCAAATCTGAGAGCTTGCAGGGGCAGAACATCACCACTAGCAACAGATGAAAAAAGAAAAAATTAAGTAATGCAATTGTGTGCTATACTGGCCCAAATTAAATGTTTCCACCTTCAAAAGCAGAGCCCTACTCTCCAAATTTTAAAGAAACCTTGCAAAATGCAGCTGAGCTGCAGGCAGGGACAGATTTGCAGGAAGGGAAGATGTGGCATTGCTTCAACTGAGATGTGGTTATGGGACTTTCTGGCCTTGCAGGCCTCCTGGTTCTCTACCCTTGCAAAAGGTCAGCAGCTCTCCACAAACTTTTGAAAAAGAAAAAAGGATAAAGGAAAGAGGTGGGTGGGGGAAGCCTTGTTCTTTTCCCTGCTTTAAGGGCTGAGTTGGTTCTGCAGTGATGACTGTGATAAGGCAGAATCCAGCAAAGGTGCACTAAGGGTTTTTCTCAGCAGGCTGCCCTGCAGCAAATGGAGCAGGAGCAGTTGGGCAAAGCTAAAGTACCAAGAGGCGGGGAAAGGCTTTGATTGTATGCATTAGTAGGATCTAGTCAATCCTTGGTGTGCCTCCTTTTCCTATTTTCTCTCTGCATTGCTTATTTTTGCCTCCCTGTGTGCTTCTCCCAAGACTTCTCAGCTCGTTCACGTTTAATCTCCGTGATTTGTCTACAGCCCCACTGCCTCTAATCTCTGCAGGTCACCATGCAGGGCACGTTCGTTCTCTTTGGCTGTTTGCTGCCATCAGCACATCTGATCGTGGCTGAATTTACATCAAAGGAGCACCTGACAAAGCAGCCGGCCTGATAATAGGCTCTGGTTTCTTCTCAGCAACCCAAACAGGTGGAGGCGGGCGAGGGAACGCTGGCAGGACCACAAGGGAGATCGTGCTCCACTTTCAACAGGGCTTGCTTTTCCCTTCCTGACAGAGCACTGCAGACCCCATTGCTGCTGTAAGGTCCCCAAAAATAGAGCTGGCCCTGGAGAAGAGGAAAGCGAGTCAGAGGTAGGCCTTGCTCTTCTCCTGTGAAACAAACTCGCATGTGGGAAACTAAGTAAGTTAAAAAAATACGTTTTAAGGCCTTCCGCAGTTGCTGTTGTAGCTGCAGAAGTGCAGCCCCAGAATTACAGGTGTCGTTTCCCTGCAGAGGGAGATGGCAGGGTCAAGAGGGGTACTGCAGTCGCAGTGTGATTGTTTGCTGCCTGTTGGGAGCTGATCACAGAAGGGGCTGATGAACTCAAGACTGCACTCTCTAGCCAAACACTTCAACTCAAGTGTCAAATAATAGGGATTTGTGTTTGCTTTTTTGTGTAATGTATGCTGCCCAGACCATTTTACCTGTGTAGCGTTTCCTGTGAGGAGCTGATTTTGAATAATTACCATCCACAGTTATATATGATTATACACACACACACAATTGATACAGGGAGACCTTTCCTGCAGTTGGAATTGTCCTGAGAGGTACTGGGTGCTATTTGGGCTGGTACAGATGTGTCTCATGAGCAGAGTGCACATGGGAGCTGCTCATCTTAAGTGCTGCAGCAGTGACCAGGGTGCTTACAGAACCCCAGCTCCTTGTTCTCTGCTGGAAGGAGAACCAGTGGCACCACATCCCACCTCCCGTAGGTTTCACCTGGTGGTATTGGGTTCCTGGTACTCAGAGGGCCTGCAGTTTTCCAAGGAGTGAGTGAGTCTCTGGGCTCTGATCTGTCCTGGCAGGCTGTGTGTGCTCACCTTGAGCTGGAGACTGCTGAGAGGGGAAAAGCTCTGCTCCCAAAAGGCTGTGTGGGGAGATTTGGGCCAAATCCGGTTCATCCCTCTGTTCATCTGGCACACCACAGGAGATGTGAAACCAGGAGTAAGTGCAAGGGACAGGAATGTGTGTGCTGGGAGCTCCCTGCAGCTTGTCTCTTCCAGAGGTGTGGCCAAGGACTGCAGAGGCCCTGGGTGCAGGAACTCCAGCTCTCCTTGCTCTTCTGCACAGAACCAAGCTTGCTTATTCTTTATGTCAGGCTGGGAAGCCCCTCTGCAAAGACTGCATGTTCTGTGGGGTGCTGTAACCTGCAGGGGGAAGGGAGGAGAAGCTTCTGTCTTTGGCTGAGGGACAGAAGTGGTGACTGGAGCTATGCACTCGATGCTGGAACACCCTGGGCTCCCACTCCCAGTGTGCAGGGCTAAAAGCCACATCCACCTAGGAGGGTTTTCAGCTCCTTTTTGCTCTGAGCAGGATTGATGTCTGGTTCGTCCCAGCTGTGAGTGCTGTTTCCTGGGAGAGCTGAGGAAAAACAGGACAGCCCTTCACACCTCACCTGCTGGATGCCCCGAGGCCTGAGGGACCAGAGGTGCTGTGCTGCCCAGCTGCTCACCCCTAGCCCTGCTGTGCTGATAGCCAGCTGTTTGGGGATTACAGGAGCTGTTTAAACAAAACAATAATAATAACACTGCAGGCAGGTTTGATTTAGTATGTAGGGACTCTGGTATTCAAATGAGCTCATGATAAATGGAAGTATTGCCTCATTAAATATTGCTTTGGAGTTTGCCTCGGGAAGGCTATGGTTTCATAGTGCAGCAGTGATTTGAGATGGTCCAAATTCTTCTTTGGATGGTTTTTTTTTACCTTCCAAGGATTTCTGTGGGTTTAAAGCCACTTTCAGTTGAGATCTGTTAAAACAATTTCCAGCAAACTGTCACTGCCTGTCTTTGTCTCTTTATGACATAGGAAAACCAGTTTTTTGTTGTTTTTTCCTACTGTTTAAAACCCAGGCTTGGGTGAGGCGTTCAAAATATCTGCTCTTTCCTTTCTTTCCACTGAGGAGTGTGGTGGGATGTCTGGAAGCTGTGAATTACAAAGGCGAGCTGTGCTACAGCCTGGCTTAGTTAAAAAGTACAGCAGTTAGAAAAACAAGGTGCCTCGCTCCCACTTCTTCCCTGGCATGTGAAACAATTGAATTCTGAATGAAAGTGTGAACAAATCTGGATAAATCCCATCTCTGCCTCTGGTCCCATAGTGTAGGGCAGTGTTCCTGTCTCAGCTGGCCAGCTTCTGTCCCCCAAGGCATCAGAGCTATCCCACAGCCAGCAAACTCCAATATTAAACTCCCAACCAAAAAGGCAAAACAGGAGAGGAGTGAGACCATTCCACTTGTACTCTCTGGAAGTCCATATGGATGGATGCCTTTTCTCCTCTGTCTCAAAGGTTTAACTCCTGGTTTCCCTGGATCTTAAACGTTTGCAGCCATAGGGAAAGATGCACCTACAGAGCACAGGCAAGCAGAGGCTTCAAATGAAACAAGGCAGGAAGTGAAATGAGAATCTCACTGTGGTGTGGCATTAAATCCTGGATTTGCATTAGGCTGAGTGGAGAGTCAGGAACCTGCATCCCGAGATTAAAAACACCATGGAACAGCGCGGGCACCGCTAATTGTGGGTTTACAGGAGAAGGGAGAAACATACTGAAAAGTTGGCTAACAATGCCCCTTGCTGCATCCTAATCTCCTGGTTCCTTTCTTGCCTTGCTAATAATAAGTAAGACTAATTTAATTTTCACAACATCCCAAATCTGTGGCTCTATGATTCAGAGACTTAATAAGATTCTCGAGCCGAGCCAAGAAAAGCTTAGTGGTTTTGAGCTTACTTTCTGTTGGGTTTCAGTCTCAGGACATTTGTGCAGTGTTGTTGTTTGTTTTGTTTTTTTAGAAACAAAACAAAACAAACTTGTATTCCATCAGGATTACTAGTGTCTCTCTTTAAATTATTGTATGTGCAAACTGGTTGTGCTGGAGCTGGGTAAAATCTTGAGCAAAAAAGGCGAATTTTGGCAAAATTAAAATGAGTTGTTTTGATTTGCCACACTTTTTTTTTTTTCCTAGCTAGAAAAGAAACAAACCTATTTTGTTTCAGCCTTTTCTGAATAAAAAGCTTTGAGATTTTCCTCTTTGAAGCAACTTTTGGTTTGGAATGATCTTTGGAGCAACTTTTGTTAAAGGGACTGAAAAGTCAAAGCGAAACATTTGTTTCAGTCGACCCCAAATGATTTTTTTTTTCTTTTGAAACGTTTTTCAGGGTTGCCAGTGAACCGAAAAATCAGTTATTCACCCAGCTTTATATCCCATATCCTGACAGAAACTTCAGAGCCCCACCGTGACTGTTTATGTGGTGCAGCTGCCCCTAAGCCCTCCGTTTATATGTTGGTAAATTATTCTGCTGCTTGGGGTGGTGTGAGACACTAATCCAGGAGTGAGTGCCTGGGTTTTCTCCCTTGGGTTAACAAGGAGGCAGCGTTTTACAGAGTGTTTTTAACTCCTCCATGGCAGGTGTTGCCTTTGCTGGCCCAGGTACAGTTGCAGGACCTGTTTCATGCTAAAGGCTGTGTGAGGAGCAGGCGTGAGGAGCTGGGTTTAAAGCAGCACAGTTGGAGCTCAGCTTTGGGGGTAGCTGTGCTTCAAAAAGTGGAGTGCAGTAATCAAGAAAAGAAAGTCACTAATTTCAGGGTTAGCCACAGTCAAACCCCCCCCGCATTTAAAATGTGCTTTTCTTATGGTTACTCTGGGTGATAAATTATATATTACACGAAGCTATTGGGTTGTTTAACTCTTTTTGTCAGGGCACATTCTCTCTGTGTAGAGAATTCTCTGCAGATGGCACAGTGTGTTCTGGAATAACAGAGCCAAACTTGCCTGTTTCACTGAAGCTGGTGGAAAAAAGTTTGGATCAGTTGCTTTAGAACAGACACCATAAGCAGAAATGGTTGGGCCCTGCTTGCCTGGTATGGATTACAAGTCTGCTGGAGAGGAAGGAGCCAGGCCAAATGGGTTTGTTCCTGCTGTTTATCTTAAATCTTAATTTAGGCTTAAATCTTGATGCCTCTCCCTTGAAGCACTGAAGCACTTAGAGCAGCACAAGCAAACAGGCTCAGTGTGTGTGTGTTCCTGAGGCTGCAGTTTTCCCTTGGTGCCACTGTCCCAGGGAGCCCTTCCCAGCCAGCTGGGCATGTTCTGGCACCCAGAGCTGGTGCCAAAGCCGGTTTTGCCTGGGCAGGGGTGCTGGGCAGGCTGGAGCCACTGTGCCTGCTCTGAGCCTGGCAAGCACCAGCCAGGCTAGGATGTCCTGGAGAGGAATACTCCTTCTTTTTAAATTACATCTTCTTCATCCTCAAGGACTTCAGGTCCAAGCGTGAAATGAAGTTAGTCAGAGCCACATGGATTTGGTATCCCCCAGGAGCAGCCTAGGGACTGTGGGAAGGTTGGTTTTCCTCCCATCCCTTCCGAGGAATGCTTCTGTTTGGCAAGTTCCAAGCCCTTGGAGCCCTTTTCCTTCCCCAGTCTCATTCACCTCATCCCCTGCACCTCTGCTCCCCACGGGGACCTGCCTGGGAGCGGCTGCATGGTGGCTGAGCTGAGAGCAAGGTCACATCAGGAGCACAGGGCGTGGGAGGGGAGGCAGGAATAGGAGTTTCTGGCAGAAGGGAGCAAGCTGGGACTTGCCAGCTTTCCGAGCTCATCCCCAGGGCCACACTGAAGAGTTGTCCCTCCTGCCCAGCACGTTTCTCCCCGTTTTTCCCCCACTCCTTTGCCTGGGATGACACAGTCCTGGGTTGTCCTTGCTTTTGTGTGTGAGACTCCAGACTGGTTGAACCAACTGGTAGTGGATGATTCACTGGGCACGTTTTGGTCCTTGCTTTGCTCCCGCAGTGTCTGGTTTTGGGGCCGTGCTGTGGCTGCCGTTCTGCATCACTGCCGTCCCCAGAGCCCCTGTGACACACCACGGGTGTCCAAATCGTTGTGCTCCTCTCTGCAAGTAATTCTGGGTGTGCTGGTGATCCCTAACCCACTAAGTCAAGGCTTTTTAATAACCCAAATTGAGTGGCAGAGGTGATGAGGTGATTTTTCTTTTTCTTGGTTGCATCGTAGTTCGTGGGCTGGACAAAGGAAACCATCCAGATTTCAGTTTGTAGTAAGTAATAAGCCATGAGACTGGTGAAGCCACACCGTGTTTGGGGAGTCATCTGTAGCACAAGAGGGATGGAGGGGATGTTTTGAACTCTGCTTAGAAATTCTGCTCTGTTTGTTGCTGTGTGTCTTCGGGGTGTCATCCAAACAGGGGTGACCTTGCTGCCACCATCACATCTGCCAGAGCTGCATCTGAGAGAACAAAAAGAGCAAACTGCAAGCTCAGCTCTTCCCCAGCCCCCCTGCCCTATTTTTTTCCCTGAATCCTTTTCCTTTCCAAGGTGGGAACAGCCTGGCTCCCAGAGCAGCACAGTTCAGTGCTCCCTCCCTGGCTTCGAGTCTGAGTGCTCCAAGGCTCCCCAGCAGGAGGGACTGCTCTGAGGAATGTGATGGTGACACCACTGGAGCACAGCCAGCTCGGGGCTGTGCCCGTGGTGTCCCCGTGTCGCAGCCTCCAAGGGTTGGAGACAGAGCAGCTGCTGCGTGCAGAGACCACGTGGATCCACAGGTAACCCCGAAAGGCTTTTCCAGTCCTGGAGCTGAGCTGCTCCTCTCCTGGCCCCCAAGCCCTTCCTTGGATGAAAGGCCCACAGCTGGGACCAAGTCTTGTTGCTGGAGCTGGATTGCCTCTGGGCTGCACTGGGCAGCCCCTGTGTGGTTTTTGAGCATCACTGCTGCTTCCAATTGTACATATTTCCTCCTGTGGGATATGGTCTGGGTCCAGAGCCTGCTCTTGCTTTCATCCAGTGAAAGCCAAAGTCTGGCAGCTCAGCTCACCAGACCCTCCTCAAACCCTGGTGTAGCCTAAAGTTTTGTCCCCACAGCCACCAAAGGGAGGTAGGATGCTCTGATGCTGTAAAAATGGAGTTATATTCAGGACAGATGTTCTCCAAACTGAGAATAGGTGTTCCTCATCCCTGGAACTGGAGAATTAACGTGAGGCTAGAGAAGACAGTGGCTGAGGTGACTCTCAGTCCCATTCAGGGTGGCAGAAGCAGCTTCCTTGCACTTCTGACTGGAGAAAGAGGTGCAGGAGAAGTGGACTGGGCTTTAAACTGGCTGGAAACGGAGCTCCCCTTCCATTCGTGTCCTGAGCCAGCTGCCAGGCCTCACATGAAAATACTGCTACTAAACCAGTCAGGACTCAAAGCCCCTTTCATCCACAGCCCCTGGGTTTGTGACCCCTCTGAATTTTCCCAGTGGGGTCTCCTACTTTCCCCCTCACATCCCTTAAGGTTATACGAGGCAGATCTGCTTCACCACGTTTTCCCACCAAACAGCAGGCAGGGCAAGAAATGCAGACCCCTTCATGTGACAATTTTTAAGGATTTAGGTGGAAACCTTTGGCTGCAGTAAGGTGCCACTTTGGCTGTCACAGTATTAACCCCTGGCAGGCAGGAAAAGAGTGGTGGTAGCTGTCTTTTCTGCCATCAGGGCAGGGGGAAGGGGGTTTTATCCCTCTGTGCCTCCCACCCCAGCAGACCCCCCCTCACCCCACCCAGGAAGGTCAAATTAGCTGGCTGGCCAAATTACCTCTGCCAAAAGTTTGCAAGCCAGGCAATGAAGTCCCTTTGGAGCAGACCCAATAATCCCTCCATGCAAACAGTAAGGCACCATGCAAGGAAAGCAAGAGCAATGTTACTCTACCTGCAAGCTTCCAGGGGGTTGAGGGGTTTTTTTTCCTCTTTTTCCTCCCTCTCTCTAATAAATGCAGAGCTTGGCACAAGCACATAATCCATGCCATCCCTGCTCACACCAGGAAAGGGGCAAGTACTGAAGGCTGTAGGCCAAACCGCATGAAGGAGAGGAAGGGGAGGAACAGGGCGAGGGAGAGGAAGCCCAGTGAACAGGGGGAAAAGGAGAGGAAACAGGAGAGGAAATAGTCCCGAGAGAGTAGCATGAGGTGGGAAAGGCAGGGCCAAAAGAGTGGAAGGAAATCCTTGCAGAAATGGGCTATTTGAAAGCTGTTCCTTCTGTGCCTTCCCCTGGCAGATGCTCTAGATCTGGAGATGTTTGGGGAGGAATTGGCTGTTTTTTGGAGACATGGTGGTTGAAAAAGGGAGAGGGATGGAGGACTAAAAGGAACCCTCCCTGCTCCTGACCCTGGAGCATCTGGCACACCTGGAGTGCCGGAGGATGAGATGTGCAAGTCAGTAGGTGTGCCCAGCCCACTGCCACATGCAGAACCCCTGTGGCTGCTGCACATGAGAGGCCTTATGGCTCCTTCCCCCTCCCTGGCCACCTTGTTCTTTGGAGGAGAAGGAAGGGTGGGAGGGAAAACCCATGATCTTGCTGGCCTGCTGCCAGTTGCTAAGGCAGTTTCTTCAAAAGGGAGGGGAGCTGTGGAAGAAGGGAGCTGCCTGGAGAGGAGGCAGATGATGTATGCAGGGACCAGGCAGAGAGAGGAGCCTGCAGCCACCAGTGACGGAGACAAATGGGACCCGGGGCTGAATGGGAGCAGGGGGCAAGGAGCCCAGAGGAGAGGGGTGAGGTGGAAAGGGGCAGGGGGAGCCAGGAGAAGAAGCTCCTTGCACAGCTCAGCCATGGAGCCAACATCCCAGCAGACCTTGTCTCAGCTGATGGGTTTGCTGTGGTTCACAGCAGCTCTATGAAGCACTGCCTGTGGCAAGAAGGATTTCATTCTCCAATGATTTTCCCTGCTATGTTTCCTCTGGTGAGTACGAGATGCGTGTGGTCCAGGGAAGCTGGCTGTGCTGTGTGAGCAGGGCTGGCTCCTAATCCAGTGCTGGAGGAACACATGTCCCACATGGGTGTGCAGGTTGGAGACAAGGAGTGTTACCCCTCCTGGGTGAGGCCTCCAGCAGCGTGGTGCACAAGGGCGCTTTTGCCATCCCCTCCTTGCCTCAGTGCCGTGTTTGGGTGTCTTTCTGCCCACACAGCATATACTTGAGCAGGGTTCGTGAAAGCTGGTGGCTGCCTGGCCACAACTTCCTGATCTTCCAGTTAGTTACTCGGGGCCAGAGAGGAGCTTGGTGTGGCTTTTGATAGCCACGGAGTCGCTGCCCTGACTGGTGATACCGAGCATCTGCAGAGCTGAATGCAGAGCTGGGCCAATGCTGCTGGAAACGAGCCACTGCCCAGTGCTGTCGTGCCTCCTCTGCCTGGAAACGCCACTCCTGGGGGCACAGTGGCACCACCCGAGGGAGGGAGGGACTGTCCTTCGGTCCCCAGGGTACCCCAGAGCCCTGTCACCTCGAGAAACAAGGTAAGCCACTCACTCCTGCGTTGTGGTGTTGATGTGAGATACCCCAGACCTGAACCTCATCCAGCCTGTGCCGAACTCCAGCCTGCTTTCCCCCTTCCTCCTGCTCCCCGCAAAGCGGGCTCACAGCAGGGGCTGCCTGTGGACAAATGCCTGGATCTGCCCTCTGGTCGGGGCAGACACTGCGGGGACATGCAGCTCCCCGCAGGGGTACCCCATCTTAAAAGCTCAGAGCAATGGTTTGCCTTCGCTGAGGTGGGAAGTTGGAGGGTTGGAGTGGGTGGGAAGCTGCTCACGTCAGGAGGGGGAAGAAGGGCTCCGCGTTGGAGGCAGCTCTCACTGACAAGTCACAAATGAGGAAGTAAGCTCTTAAAAGGTAGGTGGCAACAAAATTGGGGCAGCTTCGGATACAACAGCGGCATCTCCGCCGGCCCTGCCTCGGATCGGCACCAGCACCAGCACCTGGCCGTGTCCGTACGGGAGCTGAGCCCTTCGGGGCTGCGGAGCCTGGGTGGGAGCCGAGCCCCCGGGAAGGGTTCGCGCCGTAGTCCCGGCTGCACTTCACTCCTCGAGGGCAGCGCTTGCTGAGCAGACAGAAATTCAATCCCGGGGCCGGCTTTAATTCTCCCACTTCTCCTTTCTTTGCGTTTCTCGCGCCCCGTATCCCCGCAGCCATTTGTCCCCGGGCGGCAGCTGGTGCAGAGCCCGCGGGCGCTGCGCCGTAACACGAGCCAGCAGCCGGGATCCGTGCGGCACGTCGGGACGGGGACAACCCGCTGCTTTTCCCGCTGGCTCTTGGTTCTCTGGAAATCCAAAATGGAGCAGTCGTGCTCCCGTGGGTGTGGGAGGCCGGGCGAGGCGTGCGCAGGGAGTGACTCATGAGCTGAGCACCGCAGCCGGGGCCAGCTCAGAGCGCTCCGGGGCTGCGCAGGCACGGCCACAAAAGGCTGGAGCCAAAGGTAGGGGCGAGATCTCCCTCCTGGCTGGCCCTGAAAGCAAACACCAGACACCTGGAGGAGTGGGGAGGGGATGAGGGCACTGATAAATGAAGCGGTGGATTAAGGTATCAGATGTTTCCTGATGGGATTTAATGGCCTGAAGGACGGTGCATTCCGTGCATTGGAAGTGGGCAGGTCCCGCTCCGGGCCACTCACAGCCCCGGGCCCAGCTCAGAGCTGCAGCTCCCACCTCAGCAGAGCCGAGCATCCCTCAGCACGCGTAGTCCGGGAAAGGCCACCACGGGCACGTCTCTGTGCCGGGGAGGACAAAAGCCTCACATCAGGAACAGGCCTCGCACAAGGTTATGTTTCTCTTGTTCTGCCAGGTGGAGCAGGGTCAGACCCGGCCACCTCTCCCCTGTCCCTTGCCACCTCCTGCGGGTGAACACCTCCCACTCCTCCTGCTGCAGCCCTCATGGGGTCTTGTCTTCCCCTGACCGCCCTCTTCCGTGGAGGGAAAGAACAAAGCCAGAATTTATTTTAATTGTTTATTGTATAATATAAAACTACAAAAGTAAGACTGCTCATTTCCATGTACATTTGTCCAATTGTATTTTTGATTACAGCCCATACCTACATGTGAATACAGTAATCTGGTTTCAGATGTCTGTAATATTGCATAGAAAAGGCACAGCTCTAAGGTCTGTGGGAGGGGAAGGGGAAATACAGCCTTTATTCTTTTTTTCTTTTTTTTTCTTTTTTTCCTTTTTTTCTTTTTTTTTTTTTTTTGACAATAACAAGCCCTGTTCAAACAACCATGCACTGAACATGTCACACTATTTACACCTTTTCCAGAATCTTGGCCTTTGTAGGCACTAGTATGGAATACGCTCAGAACGAGATAGAAGTTGAGGTTGGGATTTTATCTGCAATTTGTGTTTTTAAAGAGGTTCCAGAACTTGCATTAGGCTTATTTTCAGAAAAAGAAAAAAAGTGCTTAAAAAAGAACTAATTTATTTTAAAATGTTCAGTCTCATTAATTAATAGAATATTGAAAGCAACTTGCACAGAAGCAGGATACTGAAGCCTGATTGTGGGCTTGGGAGGAGAAAAAAAAAGAACAAAACCAAACCAAAAGAAACCCCGTAACAAGAATAAAAAGTTCAAAACATGCCAGAATGAATTAAACCATTTGTCAGACAGGACCCACTGCGATTTACTCAATTTAATGGTAATAAAGTGTAAACTTTGGATTCAAAATTATCAGTTTTAAATAACCCAGGCTATTACCACACGGCATTGAGGAAAAACCGAATTCCTTTGCACAAGGTCCGAATTTTTCCCGACAATGATTGCTTCAGGCGGCGGCGTCGCGGCGTTGCTCTCCCAGCTGGCTGCAGGCGGTGCCGGGTGGATGCCGGACAGGCGGCACTGCGAAGCCGCTCTCTCCAAGAGGGATGTTCCACTTCCTTGGCTCCCAGGGCGCTGGGGTCCCGCCGGCCACCGGAGAGACCGCGGAGCCCCAGGCGCGGCTGCTCGGACACAGAGCCGGGGCTTTGTACGGGGCGGTCGGGACGTCCTGCCCGGCCCCACCTCCGGGCAAGGACGTGGCTCTGGCACAACTCCTGGGGCCGGAGGGAACGTCCTGCCCCCTTCTATGGGCGTCCAGCCCCAGGGACTTCTGCTGGGCCTCCCATGCGTGTTTGAAAAAAAAAAAAAAAAGGAACAAAAAAATCATCTCTTCTGAACCTTTCCCAGGCCTGCATGATGGAGATGACTGCATTTGCTCCTGCCTTCAGTGGCAGATTCCAGTAGCATGCCAAGGGAGGCCCCTCTCAAGAAGCCAATGGGGGGTAGGAGCCTGACTAGGACTAATTTTGAACATAAACCTGTCCCTCCTCCATGCCTTTTTTTGCATATTTCAAACAACCAGACCCATATTAGAAAAAGAGTGTAGGGAAAAAATAATCCTGTGATCCATGCATATCCTGACTGGAACTCAATTAGTTCTTTCTGAATCTGGCTCCCATACCCTTTTTCATACAGATTTACATTCCTACAAGAGGATACATTCCTACCATACATTCTGTACATGTTACAATCCAGATGTTGTTAGCTTCACAATAAAATAAATATATTTACAGAAGAAAAAAAATAAATAATTTAAGAAAAAAAAATCACTTCAAATCCAAAGCTCTCTTATTCTGCTCCCATCTTGTCACTTCATTGCACGTTAATGTCAATCTCCACCCCTGGTGTAGGTCTCAGAGAAATTCCATGCGTGGCTGCTGTTGGGACCACAGCACAGGCCCAGCTAGAGACAGTCAGTGACTGTGCAGGGGGAAAGCCACAGCTCAGCCCTTCCAGGCCTGCACCAGCCTTCCCAACCTTCTGCTGAGTCCCACAAATCAAGTAGGTTTTTGCCCTACGGGATTCCTGTAGGGATTCTGCCACAGGACATTCGCTTCAGCACCAAGGAGCCACAGACACTGCCCAAGAGGCAAAGTGGATTTAGAGCTCAGCTCCCACTCTCTAGGTACAAAAACTTCAACTGACTCCCCTGAACAGCACAGGTCTCTGAAAAGGGCATTGATGGGACCTTCTGACTAGCAGGTGTAAATTTTTAATTTATGCAGGTGTAAATATTTAAGTAATCCCAAAAACCAGGTGGCTCCAGGGTCCTGCAAATCAGTTTTTAACCATGGTAAGGCACGTGCCTACCAAGCTGCCGTGTGAGCCTGGTGCTGTTCCAGGTTTGTGCAGGATTGTGTTCCCAGGTACTTGAGATGCAGGGACAGAAAGGCTGTGGGTTCTCCTGCAAGGGCTGAGGACTGCTGTGGAACAAGGGCTGGGTGAGAGCTGGAGCTGTCCCCCTCCTCTCCACCCTCCCTCCCTCCCTCCCTTCCCCTGGTCCCTGAAGCTACAATTGGTCAATGGTTCTCCGTTTGAAGCAATAACTTCCTTTCTCTTAAGTCAGTGTAATGACTGCAAATCCAACAGCATCCCAGTGCTTCATAGAGTTCAGCCTGGGGAAAAAGAAGCAAGCAAACCCCCTGGGCCAGTGCCCCCCCTCCTCCCCAGCCCTGTCTCTCCCTGGCAGATTAACTGGGAGCCAGAAGTGCCTTTCACACCTGCACATGATGCGTTTCATTTTGATTAGGAATTCCTTCATTGCAAAAATGTATTTGCTCTCATCCTGTGTCTCTGTGCATATCTCTGTTACATCTATCTATATACTAGTAAATATATATGGCCTGTTTTAAAGTGCCAATTTATAAAAAGCCGCCTCCTTAAAAGGCAGGCAAGACCCAATTTTATCCATGACAAGAAGGGAGCAGAATTGACTGAATATTGCCAAATGACGTAAAACATAATTTAAAATTTCTTAAATAAATATAAACGTTATTCCTAAAGAAGCCATAGGCATATCAACAATATAGGTTGTAACCGGCACTCAACAACTAAAGTACCATTGGAAAACTAAAATGCCATAGCAACTTCAGCAATAGGCATGATACATTGCAAACAGTTTTTTCTTTTTAAATTAAATGTACACCACAACGAACTTAGGGGAAAAAAAATAGCTATTGGTGCAGTAAGAAGACTTCTCAGGTGTTACAGGGGAAGGGACCATGCATAGAAAGCTGTGTCTGTATATTCCTTGTAAAACGGGTCTATAAAGTGTAAAGCAGGTAATACAGTTGATACAAGAACCCAACTCTATACGAGATGCCAAGTGATGTCACACGACTGGCTCCAGTTTCAACAGCAATGGATATTAAAGCAAGTCCATCCAGTGCAGGTACGAGACGAGCTTCACTGCAGTAATACTGAAGCTGCCTTTTTCAGCACTTAGCACAGTGAGGTGGGAGAGGGAAGGAGAAATGCTCCAAGAAAGGGCAAGCGGACGCTCCCGGCCCCGCTCTCTGCCCGTGCCCGTCAGTCAGGGAGATGCCACGGGAGGCTGGCTCTCGGTGGGCTCTGGGCACGTCACTGCCCCTCACACCATTCCCAGGAGCTGCGGGTGAGGAGGTGCCGATCTCCGCCGGGTTAAGGCTCCACGTCAGGCGGGATGGGGGCCTGGCAAGGCGGGCGGGCTTGGGGACAGCGCCCGGCCCCGGGGCGGGAGCTGCGGCCACGGCAGTGCTCAGGACCTCCGGGGGTGAAGTTCCACAACTGTTTCCTGCCAACTGCTTCACATACGTGTTGGAAAAGGACATGGCTCTAAGTTTCAGGAATCACAGTAGTGCGCAGTGGGTACAGCAGGGAGCAAACACTTGTGAAACTCTGACAGAAGCAGCTCCCAGCCCTTTCTTAAAGCACTTTTTTTTTTGTTTGCATTCAGGGAAACCAACTGCAGGCTTATTTTTGATCCAATTTTCTCTTTGCACCATACACATATAAAACATTACAACTCTGTATAAAAGTACAAGTGGTTCTTGTACATCTGAATTATGCAGGAACTATGTGAGCAAATCCTATCAAAATAGCTATTTTTTGTGTGTATAAACAGCATTTGTTTTTAGAAAAAACAATACCATAAACTGCAGAATCTGTACAAAAATATAAAATAAATTTGGGCAGCAGTTTCTAAACAGCCATGTAAATGCAACACTTAAAGAGGAGCAGGTTAATGCCTCCAAAAGGCTGAATTGCTAAAGTCAACCTATACAGGGCTAAAATGGTATTGAGATTATCTAAATAATAAAATTTTTTACCTCTTGCAATAAAACTTATAGAAAAAATAGACAAGTATGCACATGCAATTTACAGCTTTCCCCAACATAATCCTTGTGCTTAGCTTTTACCTTTTTTTTTCCTTTTTTCTTTTTTTTTTTTTTTTTTGTTTTTGTAGTAACATAACATTGTCTACAATACATATTCTTTCCTATACCAGGATATTCGGTCTTCCTTGAGGAACCACTTTAAAAAAAATACATTAGAAGTGGTCATACATGGATGAAGGCACTCCAACTCTGCTTGAAGCAAAAACTAGTGTGATCCTTTTCTTTTCAAAAAAGGCAAGCAAGGATGCATGCACAGTGCTGTGAATCGGGGCTGGGAGGGACTATGGAAATACTACCAAGTGTATATACTGGTACTTAAAATTTAAAAAAAAACAACCAAAACCAACAACAAAAAAAGTTGCTATATTTCTAATATTTTTAAGATCCAACAAGCACCTCCATGATGTGATCCAGTTCTGTGAGATCCATTTTGAAAGGCTGATTTGGAGTTACTGGTTGACTGCTGTACGGAGCGAGAGTTTTTAGGAGCTCATCTGCTGAGACAGGAGCCATTTTTGAGGCAGCCCCTGTGGCAGACGTGCAGGGGTCAAAATCATACATGGACGTATCAATGTCAGCGAACAGAATGTCATCCAGGGTCAAGTCTGTGAGGAAACCTGTGGAAGCTGTTATCTCAAAGTTGCCAGGCAGGGGGTCCATGAGTTTGGATTCAGCCGTTCTGCTCTCCGGGAGGCCCTCGGGCTTGTGAATGTTGGACTCGCTGGGCTGGGCTTTAGAGTCGTCGGCTGCTGATTCAGCTGCTACTGCCTCTGCGGAGGTAGGTGCTGGACAAAGCTCCTCGATTTCGTCCAAGGCTGAGGAGAAGCTGTCCTTTACTGGCTGGAGAGCAGGAGGTGGTGGCTTCGTCGGACCATCGTGCTGGACAGCCGGGGAAGTGCAAAAAGTGTCGTCCTCGAGCAAAGAGGCCGGGGTGAGGCAGGACTCCAGGGGCATAGTGCTTACGAAGTCGGCGGGGAGCAGGGGCGGCGAGGCCAGGTGGCTGAACGCCGGCTGCGCCTCGCGGAAGTTGTCGCTGAGAGGGTCGGCAGGCTGCGAAGCGGCCACAAACATGGGCCTCAAGCTGCCTTCTTGTTTGAGTTCTTCCTGGATTCGCCTCAACATGTTGTTAATTAAAACAGTCTTTTGCAAGCTTGGCTCGGTTAATGGCCTGTGGTTATAAAGTTTCATAAGGGAAATGTTGAAGATAGTCTGACGCTGTAAGGTGTAAGACACCTTAGAGGGACCGTCAGTGGGAGACACCACTTTGCCTTCCAACCCATCTTCATGCTCGTCAAACTTCCGCTTTCCTCCTTTCCCCAACATATATCTGCAAGGGAAGAGAGGAGACTGATGAAGGCAGCAAAGCAGGTGCACATCTGTCTCCATCAATAATAGCCTTGGCCCACAGCAGCGTGACAAGCAAGCAGCAGCCAACCTAATGCAGGGCTCTGGTCCATCCATGTTTAGGCATGGCTGTGCTGGTAAATTCCAAGCAGGAATTCAGACAGCATCTGTAATACTCAAGATCTGCCATGCTTGGCAGCAAATTTCCTCTTCCTTACATTAAGCAATTACCTGTCCATGGGAGCACAAGCCACAGGCACTGTACTGAACGTTCCCTTACATTCCCTGACTGAGGCAGTGCTATGCCTGGGAATACAAATGTAAAGCACTGAGGTTCTCACAATGAATTTCCTCTTTTTCTTCAGAAGTGTGTTCATGGGGGAAGGGAAGTGAGGCTCAAGCAATTGTGTGTTGAGAGAAACTTTTCCAGTGAGGTTGGGAGATCCAGCCCTTTGGTACACCAGGATACACACATATGGGTTTCCTTAAGCTGATCGCTTAAGGACTAAACTACCAGGGCAGGAAATGCAGTTATTATACTCAGAATTAGATAAATTACAGATGAAGAAGAAGATCTGTCAAGTCTTTTAGTCTAATCTCCAAGACCACTCTCTGCACTACACTCTGCTGCTGGTCAGATGGCAGATTTTGAAGGAAACAAAGGGGATTTTACCAAACTTGCCCTGCATTAGAAACAATTTCTGAGCTAAGATTAAGTAGGGCAGTTTAGTCCCCAGTGCCACCTCTTCCAGGATGTTTCAGAGCACCTGGAAATGCTCCTCTACACAGCACAGTCCCAACCTCATTTTGTCACCATTATTTTTGTGAAACAAAGATCCCTCCCCAAACACAGAGGAATGAAGGAGTCGCTGTGCTGTGACAGTAGCACGACCTAATGTTGTGCTCTCTCATTTTCCCAGGTAGAGTGGTGAGGTGCTGCAGCTCTAACCCACTCACTCTTTTAATATCCTCACAAGCAGCTCCCTGTTCATTCCTGTTTCCCTCCCTCTGTTTAACAAATTCTTCCGGCATGAAGAATTCTGCCTTGTTTAAAGAGAAAAAAAAAAAATTGGAAGACGCTTTGTAGCCACAGGTATCCAGAAAGAAGTTACAGCAGCCATACAGATTTTTACTCCAGACCTGACCCTTCTCACATTATGCAGCTATCATCTGGGAGACAAAATCTGCCTTCCTAATTTGAGTACAATTCCCAATCCTCCCAGTGGGATTAGTACCTGCAAAACAACTGCACTAGGCAGGTCTAACACAGTTTGATGGTCGCACACCAGTTCAGCAGACAGACAACATGGTTACACATCACCAAAAATGACTGACAAACATTTAAGAGCAAAGAGACCCTTGGAAAGACGTAGAGGGGGCAAAAGAAGTCAGGGTTTCAGTGCTACAAGAGCTTCGGAAAGCATTTGCTGGGTGGTAAATCCAAAACCGGATCGGGTGAAGCGAGCCTCTTCTGGTTAAAAATAAGTCCCAAATCCAGGTAATTTTCTAGCATATTATGCAATTAAAAAAAGACAGGCAGGGGGAGGGAGCAGGCTGAGCAGAGCTGAGGAACAGGTAGGCTGCCATCCAAGCTCCTTGGCCAGCTACCAGCAATTCCTGCGCCTGGAATCTCGGGTGAACAAAACCTCTGGAATTTAGCACTACTGCCGAAGTCTGGTTTTTCTCTGCTCCCTAGTGTCACTTCCATGGACTACTCCGGAGCTGTGCACGTGGGTTTGGGGTGCGAGCGGGGGGCTTTCCAGTGCTATTCCTGTGTTCACAGTAGACACATTTCCTTTCACTTCAGACAGATAAGAGCAAGAGGAGGGTCGGGCTAGCAAGAATTAAAAACCCTGCCCAATTCCAGCACGTTTTTAAAGCAGCACAGGGTTAGGAGGAGAGTTAGCAGCTTTCCATCTCTTCCTGCTATCTCCTCCCCCTGAAAAAAGACAGACTCTCTCCTAAAGACATACCAGTGCTCCTTCCACAATGCTCTATTTAAAGAAGACATTTTTAAATGGCTTGGGGACTAGAAGAGTTTAAAGTTTGTCAGCCTCTGCCAGGAATGTATAAAAACACTCACTGCACAAAGCAAACCTTTTCCCCTGTGATAAAGAAAACAGCCCAGGCTCCATTCCCTGTGCTCAGTTATTCATCATGGCCAGGTGACGCTGCCAAGCACTTCCAACAAACCCAACCGAGCCCATTTCCACCCAAGATTGAGGTGCTGGTAGCGAAAGCATTTTTAAAACTGATCAGTAAGAACTGTGGGATCATCACTAAATAAATACTACGTTAACCTCACTACGTCATTTTCCAGGAAGCTCAGAGAAGAGTCAAGATTTCCTGTATGTGTGACTGTCAAGCTTTCACATCTCACTCGATCTTCACGAAGCTTGATTCAGAGCTTGCCCTTTTAAAAGATAAAATAGATCAGGCAACTCCCAGTCTCACCTATTAGCTTTTCAGCACAGCTTTCAGTTTCCTTTTTCCCTACTGATACCCTCTGAAGAGGGTTTAACCCCTAAAGTACCAAAGCAGGACGTCAGCCTAAGCATGGGGGTTTTATTCCACCAAGCAGAGGGCTCAAATAAGCACTGCTAGACTCTTGGTTTTATAAAGTTTTATTTTATCCCCTTCTCCTCTGGTGTGCCAATGGGAATTGTAAAGAATGTTCTCCTCCAGTTTCCATTAATCACTTCATTCGTGCCAAGAGAAGCAAGGAGGTGATATCTTTTTTAGACTAACTGATAGAGTTGGTAAAACCAGACATGCTTGGGGGCTTGCAAGTCTTTCTCTGGCTCTTCATAAAGGGATTTCATAGTTTCTGACCACCGAAGAGTAAGACAATGTTGCCTGCTTGTTCTTTACAGTTAAAGTCATCTCTTCCCTCCTTCAACCAACCCATTTCATGCCTGCATTAAAGGGATCAGTGTTGTATGTCTTAAGATAGTGAATAACATTAAAAAACAAAAAAGGACACTGTACAATATCAGCATTTGTTCTGTTCATCTCAAAAACTTTGCTCCTAGCCTTTACAGCCAAACCTTCTGCTGGGAAAACAAAAATGTGAAACTTAAAAGATCAGCTTGACCAAAGATCAATACAAAATGAGACAAACCTGCACCATCCCAGGTGTCAAAAGAGAGTTTTCCAAGCAAGTCATAGAGCTGCAACAAGGGCAGTCAGACAGCACCAACCCACCCAAATGCGGCACTGCAGAGGCAGAGACAAAGGGTAATGCTCATGGAAGGTCTTTCATGCATCTATTTTGGCTGAGCAGCAACCTCAGCCAGACGTATTTCTGCTGCATTTTCACCCGTTTGCTAAACATAACTTTGAGGCTGGGTGTTAAGAGTTGAGACTGGACGTCACTTTGTTGTTGTTGTAATAAAGGGTGTCGGCAGGGTTTTGGTCTGCAAGTGAGTTTTCAATGTTTCTTAGGTATGTGGAACCAGAAAGCTGAAGAAAGACAATGGAAATGCTGCATCTTTCTGCAGATTGGGGCGGGGGAAGTTACTTGGAGATCTTCCCCAATATTATCTACCAGTTGGCTCCAGCTCTGGAAGACCCAGAACCAAAAGCTAAACCACTGTTGCTGAGAAAGATTCTACTTGCTTTTTTGCCCATTTAGGGCGATTGCATGTGCCTCAGCGCCAGAGAAACCCTAGCGCAGTTTGGGAGTTGTCTTTTCTTAATTGAAAAACAAAAGTAGTATATTTTTTTTCTCATTTGCATGTCATTTAGCTTCCTTTTATTGGCTGTGCATACTCTTCAGACAGAGCTGGAAAAAAATGAATTTGGGGCTCAGTAAAAGAGATAATCAGCCTGGAGCGGATGGTTCTCCGGAGTAAACCCTCATCGATTACACACAGAAGCGCTTTTGCAACGCCTGTGTCTCTGAGCCCACTTAGCGATGAATCCTTTGCTCTCCAGACGACAGAGGTACGTGTAGATTGTGAGAGGAGCACTGTATTCATTGATTGTGCTTCGGACACTTCGACTATTTCTCAAGTCTGTAACAATCGGCACTTCGGCATAGAAAAGCAACAGATATGTAAAAACAGAGAGGAAAAGTGATTTCGCTCACCCATTAACAAAAAACCCCTTTAATTTAAATTCCCGAAGAGTTTTAACAACTAAGTTTAAAATACCTCTCAGGACTGAGGGCTCATATTGGAAATCAATTCTACAATCTACTAGGCCCTCCCTGCTCATAGAGACAGACAGGAAGGGAAAAAAAGAAGGAGGAACTGAAGCCCAAGAGGAACAGCGGAAAAAGGTTTTTAAGAAGTCACATTTCCACTCACAGATTTATGCCAGCCCCATAGTCAGTCTTGAGGATGCACAGCTTATTAGAGTTGAGGTTACTTTCAGAACAAACACCACGTTCCTCAAAAAGGTAAAAGGATCAAATCCCTGAGCCCACAGGCAACCATTCCTCTCCAGGCAGCCGAACATTGAAACACAGGTGTGAACCACAGGGGCTTGTGCGAAAAGAGGAGTTTAAAGCAGGACCAGTTCCCTTCTGAAATCTCAGGTAATTAAAACCACAGGGGGTTAAAAAAGGAGAGAGAAAGAAAACCCCAACTTGAGGGAATTAAAATAAAATGCTACTTCACGTGTGTGCATGAAAATACCCAACAAAACCCCACAACACAAAAGCTCCCCATAAGAGCCCCCCAAAGTGCAATCAGAGCACTGAATTTGTACACTTCATTCCCCTAAGTTTCACAAACCTCAGATGTAAGTGACCAGGTTTTCTCGGAGAACCTATCCAGTGAATTATGGAAGTGCTTTCTGTGTCACTTCTGGCACATGAAATATAATTTTCCTCTCTTCCATCCTTCACTCCTCATCCTTGAGGGTTCCGTTGGTCGTATCCTGGCCCAACGGTAGTCAATGGGTGTTTTGTTACTGACTTCAGCAGAATCAGGATTTGGCACAGATAGCTGCAGGACCAAAATAAAAAGGCCTTTTATGCCAACTGGGTTCAACTGGCAAGACAAGGGCCAGATCCTCTGAGCTAACAGAGGCAGGTTGAGCTGCTGTGAGCTATTTCAGAGCTGCTGGACCCAGCCTGAGGGACCACCTGAACTTGTAACCAGTCTCCACAACTTTATCTGTCCCCTAGAGCTATGGAGGCAAACCAGTAAAATTCTCTCTCCCTGTCCCTGTTTCCACATCCCCAAGGCCACAGCAGAGAGAGAGAGTGGACACATCTGTAGAAGACTCCTTGGGGCAGCACCACAGGCTCACCTACTACGGAACGATGCTCCTTGGCCTGCAGGATCCTGGCAAAGCGCAGCAAACCTGCCCCAACAGGTGGAAGCGCAAACATCTGAGAGCACTGGCACCCTCCTCCCATTCAAAGTTACAAAGGAAAAGCAGAGGGGAAGGCCAGTAAAAACCTGGCAGCTTCTCCCAGCCTCACTCAAAACAAGGGGGAAGGCTGAACAGCCCAGGTGTCGAGGTTTACTCCAGGGCTGGAGCAAATAAGCAACATGGACTTTCAGAGGCAACAGCCAGAGCTCGATGGAAATCGCCCCTCCTTGGGGATTTCATCTGCTGACATCGGAGTGTTTAAAGCCTGGCACGGCAGCATCCCCGGGAGCTGGGACAGCCTGTTCCATGCAGAGCTGCACAGCCACGCTCCCTGTGCTGCAGCTGGCCTGCAGGGTGTGAACCGACCAGTCGGGATGGGAGGGGAGAGGGGGAGTGTGGGGGGGTGGAGTGGTTTTGTTTTGTTTCTTCTTTTTTTCCACTAGGCTGCTTTCTCGGGATCTGATGCACTTTTTACATGTTGGAGTGTACTGAATCCATGTTGCCTGGCTAAAGAGGACTCCTGACAATGCTGCCTGGTAAGAATTGTGTCTCATGTCACATGTGAGTTAGGAAACAAATCCCACAACCCATAAAGAGAGGTAGAGGGAATGGAGCAGTGCAGGGGTTTCTGTCCTCTTCAGAGCCAGTGCTCAGACACTCCGTATTTACAAGGTTTGTTTTCCCTGACATATTTTACATTAATTCTGGCTGCCCTTATTTTTTTTTTTTTTTTCACTGAGTGAGGATTAATAAGCACTTACAAAACTCTCCTTTAGAGTATATAAAAAAATTGGCCTCCTGGGCAGCTCTCTGGTTCCAGAGAGTACAGGGGATTGTTTTTATGTTTGCAAGTCTTCACTGCAAGGCTGTCAGTGCCAGCAGTAACTGTAAGTGGCAGGTATTTCTCACGCATATTTTACAGGGACCTAACTCTTCCCATCTCCTGTGGTGGATGGGTAAACCTCAGCCTTACAGCTGAAAACAGAGAAGCAAGTAAAGCTCCTCAGCACCCCACTCCTGCATTTAGCAAGAAAGGCAGCTTCTCTCTCCCTACAGAAACACAGGCTTAGCCCCCTGCTTTAGGCACTTCACACAGACCAAAGACTGAGTGAAGAGCAGCTAGCAAGCTGACAGAGGTCTTTTCTCCTCTCCAGTTAAAGTCAAAATAAGAAGGAAAACCATAGTGGGTGATTGTTAGAGGCTAATCTAAGTAGAACGTAGTTAGGGACTGTGCAAGGAAACCTCTGGCAAACAGGAGACATCAGAGGAAGTTCAGACTCTCATTTGAGAAGCATCTGAAGCTGTGCAGGTCTCACAGGGTTTGCCTCTGATACTCAGAGCCTGGAGTCCCCAGGTCCCTGAAGGAGTGTCCATGTTAATCAGAAAGTAAGGTGAAGCCTTCCCTAGCAAATAAGCAATGCAATTATAAAGCCAGTCAATAGTGTAACGCCAGCCAACGTGTTCCAGCGATATTTTGAAACTGTAATCTGATCCTACTGTTTCCATCCTCGTGCCTTGCCTGCTCTCCCTTGTTGCATACTGTACTATTTGAGGCCCAGAGGGCAAAGCAAGCTCTTGCTGTTTGCTCACGATCAGAAACTGCATTTGGAGCGAGAGCTCTCTGTGCGCCGCCCACTTCACTTTCTTGAGAGTTTCTTAAACTTGCAGCCCGCCGAAGCCCTGCTAGAAGGATGTCTGCAAAACAACCAAAAACACAAACTCCACTTCTGCCTTCAGTTTGCAGCTCCTTATCACCACGCTAAAAAAAGGCAAAGCTGCAGTCTAAGGCAATCTCTGACTCTGCAGTGTGTTAAACCTTGCAGGAAACATATGCTTCTATTAAATTGGAAACAGTCTCTAATGCTGTCAGTTTGCTAAATGTAACATGTTCCCCTGGAAGAAGCGGAGCAGTTTTAATGTTTTTGACTAACTGCACACATCCAAACAGAGCATGTCTGATAAAGCTGGAATGGGCTCCAATAAATATAGCTTAGAATAAATTACTGCCTCATTAAGTAATTGTTTGGAAAAAGGACAGCAGGTTTTCTAGATTATAGCCATGTTATTAAGGGTGTTTATAATATTAGGAATTCTATCAGGGTAGCAGAAGTTAATGCAAGTTTAAATCAGAGGAGCACTTGTTAGCTTGTTAAAGCATTAAAGACTGCCCTGGCAGAACCAGAAGGTGGACAAGACCGCACAGGTTCTGAGCAAGGCACACTGCAAACCACTGTGAAGCTGAAGGCAAGAGCAAAAGCCCTGAGTAACTCTGACAACTCCTTTTAAGTGCAAAGCAAGAGGAAGGATATACCTGGGTAACACACCAGGGTTGAAAAACATTTATTCAATATTCATGTACAGGACAGCAGTTGTCTTTACTGGAAAAAACCACCAACCACCTGCTTTGAGCCAGATCAGGGTGGAGGAGTCCACCCTTCCCACTACCAGGAGATGCTTTGTTAGGGTTACCTACTGAGGGAAGAGAGATTTTCCAGAAGATGGCAAAGTTGTCCTCGTCTCAGGTCACCTCTGTGCCAAATCTCCGTTACATCCTTTCCCAGGATGGCTGCACACACCTTCTACTCAAAACAGTGCCCGAGCCACCACCAGGAGCCTCTTTCCTAGGGTTCAGCTTAGCTGGGCTCTGTGCTTCAAAGAGCCACCAAAAAGAGGTGGGCTGAGGCTATTTTGAAATTTGGGTCTCCATGTGGCAGTGTTAAGGAAGCAGCCAGGCCTGCCAAGTGTGAATTGAGTTCTATGGTGCTGTGAACACATGGGCTCAGCACTCTGCTGAAGGACCAGGAGCTGCTTTACACACCTGGGCATCAGCAACAGGAAATCAGAGCTGCAGTAAAGCAAACCAGGCACAGCACCAGGCCAGATCCTCCAACTTTACTACGTGATTAGCTGACTATTCAGCAGACTCCGCTTGTTGTCACCCAAAAAATATGTGAGGGCTTCTACACACAAGCCTCCCTGGGATCAGCCAAGAAGCTCTTCCTGCTCCACACCACTGTTTCTTCCCACAAGTGCAGCACTCTGGGCCTCCTTGCATGGAAGCAGTAGGTGCCAGTCCCACAGGCAGGACCCTGGCACATGAATTCCTGTGCCAGTGGGCAAGGAGCCACGCTGGAGCCAGTGCACACAGCTCCATTCTGGGAGAACCAGAGCCATCCACTCAAGAGGTGGAGCAGCAGCAATTAAGATGGCTGTGCACTGCTCCAGGGCCCAATTCAGCCAAGACTGCCTTCCATTCCTTCCCACTGCAGAGCCAGCAGGCACCGGCACAGCGCAAGTGCTGTCTAAAAAGAGACACCTTGCTCGTAAATGAAATTCAAAACAATCTGAAAGACCTAGAACAGCTACCAGAAAGTGACACAGGCTGGGAAACACACACACACTCCCTTTTCACTGCTAAAATTACACACCTGTAATGACAAGATGCTACTGGTCAGGCTCTAAGGGAGAATGATGAAATAGCCAGCCCGGCTGTGCATCCCTCCTCCCCTGCACTGGCGCACGGAACAATGGATTACGGCAACGTTGTGTTGTATTGAACAAGACATCTCTATTGGCACGCACGTGTCGCGGGCTGCCTGGTATTTTTAGTGTACGTAGGGACTGAGCACTGCAGACCCATCTGCACTAGACCTGTGCAATTCCTGCAAAGGTTAATGAGAATTGTGCGTGCATCCACGAGAGACGAGACCCCTTCGTGTATAGTAAGGGAGAGAGTTTTTCTCACCTACGTATAATTACTTTGTTTGAACCATATCATAGCATCTTTTCCCCAAAGATACCTTGTTCTTCTCCCTTGTCATAGACCCTTAATAAACATGTAGGGGTGGGGGGAAAAAACCCCCCACACTACTGAAAGAACTGAATGGTTTGCCAAAAAGTAGGTTATTGCTCTGAAAACAGTGTTGAATAAATTATCACAGTCAAACTGAAAAGCAGCGAATGGCAGGAGGGAAGAAGATGAGAAAGGAAAAAAAAAAAACCCTCTGAAGAAATATATACTGCAAATGCACCATACCAATCCCAGCAATGACAAGTCATTTTAGTTTCTGGCCTGCAGATTTTATTTGCTAACCAGTTTCGCACCACTGAGAGTTAAGAGAAAAAAAAAGTGTTTCCCTGGCATTTTTTAAAGTACCTTAAACAGTATGAGTTGTTTTCAATTTTTGCTTAAATAAAATGAACACAACCCTGCAAACAAATACATTCTATGAAAAAGAACCCACTCACCCTTCAAGTTTCTCTTGAAGAGGTGAAAAAGTTGTTGGACACTTCTCTACTACCAGCGAAAACAAAACAAATTTAAAAAAAGGTAGTTAAAATTTGACACGAAAGTTTGTTCAGATGGTGTTAAAATTATGTTGGACAAGAAGATAACTGTGGGCCTTTCAGTCCAGCGCAGTAAAGCTCTTGCATTTGTTAAAATACAGCATATGTTTCCATGTTCTACAAAGGAGCCTTCTGAAAACTGATTAAAGGGAACTTTGGCCAGCCTTGAACTATTCTCAACCTGCAATAGCGATGAGTTAGAGACAAAAGAGATTCCATTTTTCGTGACACCTGCTTTATTTCACAATAAAAAGTACTACACCAAAGTGATGTTCTTTAAAACAGCCACCATGGGACCCATGTCTCTTCTATGGAGTAATTTAAACATTTTCAAGTAAATAATCTAAACTTAGATGGAGACACCCTTTTAACAGCATATTTTGGCAATATGTGTATTAAGTCTGTATTTTGAAGCATGTCTAGGACAGGTTAATTAACACAGAACAAAGAAACTTAACCACAAACTAAGATTTTGGAAATTGGGAGCGGAAAATACAGAAGGAGAACAGCTCAGGAAATGGCATGTCCAAAATTTTAGTTCATATTCAGTCCATTCACCTCACCCATAACTGTATTATACGGATTTCCCCCACAATTAAAAGAAAAATCCTCATCCAAGCATACATATATCACGTGTGTCCCCCTGCCAGCAAGGGGAAGCAGAGCAGTGACAGGAAGCTTGACACTGTGTGTCACACACAGAAAATATTCTCTCTCTTGAATTCATTCACAAGCTATTTGTGGAACACTTCAGTTAGGGAAGGAAAGTGGAAAGGTTGTTTAGAAGAGCCAATTTCACCAGAGAGATGGAAAAGGAGGGGGTAAGGGAGAGCCAGGTCCCAGCAGGGCAACCCAGGCAGGTTATCGGACCCCCGGGACAGCCAGCATGGAAGCACCCCGGTCAAAATCTCTGCGACTGCAGCGCAGGCTCCTAAAGCCCAAGGCACCGCACCGACACACGGCCAGGGGCAGGCACGAGACCCGACCCACAGCAAATCAGGCCATGCCAAAGGTGCTGAAATGGAGTGGCTTGTCTCACACAAGGCCCACAGAGCAGTGAGAAAGCAAAACGTAACCATTTCTGTTCAAAAAAAAGACTGTGGTTTGCACACAAACGCTAGTCTCCTATCTTGATGGAATGTATATTTGAAAAATATGCAAATGATATGCATGCACGTGGACGTGTACCTACTAAAGGCTCTTTTCCAAGGCAGAAAAAGCGCCTGTAAAAACACATGAAAAGTAAAGTTTGCGGAGGCACCGGAAGATGATGATGATGTATTTCTGAATTAGGATTTAAAACTTCATTTTGCAGCTACCTGAAGTTAAGACAAAGCTGCCTTTAGGCATCTCAAACTAGTCAGACCTGCTGCAGCAGTTGCAGAGTCTGCTTCAAATATGCCCTCCACGCTCCTTTCAACCTCCACCCCAACATATATCCGCATAGTTTACCTCCAATCAAGGGTGGTTCTTGCTATAGCGCAGTTCACTCAACCTTATTGCCTGCCTGGCACGACAGGAGTGTTTTTTAAGACTAATGTTACAGGCTACTATAAGAAACTGTATGAAAACAGCCAATAATAGTCACATTTCAATTAAAGGTGTGTGTGGTTCAAACAGTACTAGGGTTCCTGGGGTGGGGTGGAAAATCTGCGATCAAGAAAACAGTTTTAATTGTTACATCTGAGGAAGTATTAGGGCAAGTTTAGATCTTTCCACCAGTTCAGGGCTCCTTGAAAAAGGGAACTTCTTTTTTCTGCTACTTCCATATACTGCCCACTTTTCAAAATAACATTAAAAGAAAACAAACCACATTTGAACTCTTCTCTCTATATTCTACTATATTAAGAATTCAATTTTTATTCTAACTTCACTGGAAACAAACTGTCAGATGAAATCCAACACACCTTACTGGTGTGAAAGCAAAGTAAACAGGTTTTGGCTCCTAATAGTTACACAGACTGAGACTCATGTCATTCAATGCCACTTAAAACTCAGTTCCAGAGTGATATGAAGGAGAAATTTGTCTTTAGAACCACTGGTTCTCAAAACACTAATCATGTTATACAGGTTGGGAACTTCTGACGTTCTATGGCAACACCTCCAATTTCCTGAACCAAGCTGAGGAGGGTACCAAATCCAGCCCCTCATTCGAAGAGCAGTGGTCTGACCTTGCTAACACTAGGCTCTGAGCATGGTTTTAACTTCAGTGCAGCAGCCTGAATCCAGTGTCACTCTGATGTGCTGGTGCCTGCTGTCTCACCTGAGCTAGATGAGCCTCTGCCCTCAAAGAAGGGACACACGAAAACCAAAAACTTGCTCTCTGGTGACTTAACAGTTTCTTTGGCCCTTTCAAGCCTTCCCACTACTAGTCCCAGCTTAAAGCCCTTTCTGAAGGACGATGAGGTTGCACCCAATGCCCGTGGAGACTGCCCCAACTCTCCCTTGGAAATGCCCCTGGAGACTGCCCCAACTCTCCCTTGGAAATGCCCCCTGAATGAGGTCTTCCCCACCCCAAAAATCCCCTTTACACCAGAGGAATGTCCCAGCCAGCACATTTCACACCTCCTCCTGGCCACTTGGCAATGACACCCAGCATCTGACATGTTCACCAGGAGCCATCAGTGAGGCAAACGCGGTGGCAGCGCAGTTTCCACTCTGCATGGTGACACACAGTTTAATACCCACACAGCCAAAGGACCCTGCTGTGACACACACAGTCCTGTTTCTCCCACTAAACCTCTGCTGTCTCCCAGCCACTAGTTTGCTTTGGACTTGAGTTTGGGCTTCACTTCAGCACACCTAAGAGCAACATTAGCACAGTATTTACGGGCCTTGCCTTCCCCACTCGTGTTGAACAGCCAAGCATTGTTATCTTATTTTTGTTATAGTGTTTGCATTGGTAATGCTGAACAAACCTGAAGCCTCCACTACAGCAAACACAAAAATTGACTCTGTTTATAAAAGAATAAAAGAACTAACGCATGTTGAGAGTCTCTCTCCATTTATAGAAAACAAGCACCTCTTCATGACAGCAGTTTCTCTGACTGATGAAAGTTTAGAAATCAAAAGAAGTGGCAGAAAACGTGCAATTATATACCCCTGAAGAAAATGAGCACTGTGCTCAGATTGGCAAATTTCATCTACCACAAACCATTAATTAGCAAAAGATTCATCAAGACTTAAGATCTGTGCTTAGTGCCAACCTGCTCACATTGAAGCTGGAGCTTGTTCTCTCCTTTGAAACACTCCTGATCTTTGGACTTGGTAACTGAAAGCTGCTATTTCTGGCACTGATTCGTGTACATGTTAAGGAACCACTGCAACTGGAGCCGTCTCCTTGTGAGCCAGTTACACTAAAGAGGTGATTTAAAAGAAGGTGTCTCTCTTGCTACCTGGCCCTTATAAGAAGTAGATCACCAGAAGACTACTCGCACTTTCAAAGTACTTCATTCTCCTTGTTTGACAGATTACACTTTAAGATGTTACATAAAAGCAAAAATAGTCACAAATACTTTGGATCACCTGTCTAGCATTAGCACTGCCAGAGATGAACTGTGCCAGGAGTGCTTTACATCAGTGTGAAAAAAGTCAAGAGTTTCTAAAAAAAAAAATGTTTTCCCAATGAAATATTTATTGAAAAAATAAAGGCAGCTTGTGCGAATGATGGCAAAATCCTTCAAACTAGATATTGCATAAAATCTGCTGTACTTCATGGAAGCTAAAAAAAATAAATTTTGAATATGAAGTTTGAGTGTTTCCTTGCTATTAAGACATTATCTCAAAGTCCTTGATGCCTCTCAGGCAGACAGTTTGAGCACTTGGTATATTTATGTTATTATTTCCCCTGTGAAACTCTTTATTTCATCTTTCCCATTATAAAGAGCAGGTGTATAAAGGAACACAATTACAACTCTTAATAAATCAGCACCTACAGATGTATTTAATGCTCTTTAAGACTGCTTCATCTACAGACAAAACCTGAAGGATCTATGGCTATCAAGTTTCTTTTTGTTTGTTTTCAATCAGCTTCAGAAAAAAAGAAATCAGCTTGACACAAAAATCAAAGCAGTGTTTTAATATGCACAAAGTCTAGCTTCATGTGTTAGCAGTCCAATCCAGTTCCTGCAGAAAAGGAGTGGGTGGTTGCTGCTACCAACTTAAATGGAAGCAGGATCAGTCACGAGAGGAAGAATATCTAAAGCTGTTACATTGGATGCTGCAACACTCGCCTGAACAATGGAAGTATTCTGAAGGCCACGCTCTCAGATACCTGTCCAGCAGCACCAACTCCTAATCCTCCTCCTATCTCTACCACCACCACTGATTCATTATGTCAAATCAGAGCCCAAAGATACCATCCTATTATGTAAAAATGCATGCATTTTAACTTCAGCCAGAAAGGGCTACTTTCAATTTCCCCTGCTAAATTAGTTGGCTAATTTCTACAGCAATCATTTTAAAGAAAACACAATTCTTTTTATAGTTTGTTTTACCATGTGAAAGCTTCCTGTGCCCTTAGATGCAAACTGAGGTGCCTTTGTCAATTTCATACCCTGTGAGAAGTCCGTAAGACACAGGAACCTTCACTCATGCAGATGCATGCCTAAAATCAGCAGAATTAAAAGAGGTACAAAGCGTTGTTTGAACTCTCACACATAGCAAGTGTTCACTCATTTGAGAGACACAAACATAAAACTGGTGTTTGGGGCAGCCAAGCCCGCTCCCACCGTTGTTCGAGCAATAGTGCATTCTAGAGTGGCCAAATCCAGCACCCACTGACGGCAGCGACAGTCACCCTGATGACTGCACCAGGCACCAGATGAAAAAGCCTGGATTTCCCTGCTCCCGAGAGCCTTGGATCTGTCTGAGCACACGGCGCCACACGCAACAGCTCTGGCGTGCTGCACTCAAGTTCGGGTAAAGAAGCTGACAGGGCGCCCCCCGGACGGAGATAAAATGGGCAGATTCGCTTTCTTTTACACAAGCAGCTGACCCACAGCTGTAAATCAGCCACCAAGGGGCCCACTGGACAGCACACAAGCCCCTCCACAGATTTCCAACTAAAGTGGCCCTGGGTTTTCCAGCTGTGTTTCACAAAATGCAAGAAATGACAGCAGGTAACTGTACTGCTATTTTCATGCTTATGAAGAACTTATTTTTCCAGATCCTGATTGCGAGTAAAGCAGCCAACGCTCTAAATCAAAGTGGTACCACAAAAGGATTTTTTTTCCAAGCGTTCATCCACCCTGAAGAAAATCCTAATAAATACACATTTTTCCCGTCGCTTCCAAAAGATGAACCACCGTACTCACGAAATCTCCCCCAGACGCCTGTCTCTCCGTGCTGGCGGTGCTCCCAAGGAAGACCCATGCGCGCTATTGCTCGGGGAAAAGACAGGCTAATCCCCTGCCCTAACACCAACCCCTGAAAAGGGCCAGGCAGTGGGGCCAGCCGGGTCCTGCCCAGCCATATGTCAGCTTTGCTATAGCGGAGTGAAAGTCTGCCCCAGGCCCTTTTAGCTCTCCCGGCACTACGGCACGCACTTTTCGGGGTTCCCTGAAGCCTCCGCTCTTGCTGGGAGAACGGAGCCAGGCTGCAGCCTCCGGCTCCAGGGGCTCCCCGGCGCACACGCGAACTTACCAGGGTGGCGCGGCTTTCCTAGCGTCGGAGGGAGCCCGGCTCCGGAGAGCACAACCGGCCGCACTACCGGGGCCGGCACAGCCACCTCGACAAAAAAGTATATTCCAGCTACCCGCACCTGCTTCGGTCGGGATCCCCCCGCATCGGCGGGGGAGGGGGCGTATTTTAAGGTCAACTCCGCCGCTCTCCCTCCTCTACTCATCTCGGCATGACCCCCCACCCCCCCCGCCCTCCCGGAGGAGAGGGGGAGGATCCCCGCCTCGGGCTCCTCTGCCCGGGCACCAATTTAAAGGTAGAGATAAAACAAGCCCCGATGACTCGTAAAGCCAGAGGGGGTGGGGGACTGTCACTGCCTCCTGTCCCCCCCCGCCCCGATGCCCTGCAGGCCCCCAGCCCCACTCACCACATGCAGCTCCACCTGAGAACTAAAGCATGGAGAGGGGGAGGTCGGAAACTCTCGCCCTAGAGCAGCTCCATATGTCGCTCCTCGCCGCGCCGCTCCGGGGAGGGGCCGGGTGGGATGCGGAGGAGGAGGAAAGGAGGAGGAGGAAAAGAAGAGGGAGGAGGAGGCAGGAGCAGGCGGCGTAAGGATTTAAGCCTCCGCTCTGCCCCGGCGGCTGCGATCACGCAGCATTATACAATGGAGGAGGAGGAGAGGAAGGAGGAGAAGGAGGAGGCACCACCAGCCCCGACTCCCAGCACTTGCCGCCAGCACTGACGACAGGGGCGGCTCCGGCGAGCTCCTCACCCTCCGGCCCGCGTCAAAGCTCCGCCTCGGCCTTCCTCACCCGCCTCCCCCAACCCCCGCGGTTGCTGCTGCTGCTGCTGCTGCTCCTCCTCCTCCCCCGCTCCGGCTCCCCGCGCTGCCCACGCGTGCCCCGGCCCCGGGCGGGCGGCGCGGCCGCCGCGGCTTCCCCGGGGAGCGCTGGGCCGGCACAAAGACGGTTGCCAGCGCGCCCCGACCGCAAATATGACAAGTATCCCTGCTATCCGGTGGCGGGGACCCGGCCGGGGCACGGGGCTCTGCGAGCCCCACTCCCCGCGCGGGGCTGGCCCCGGATTGTCCCGGTACAACCCAAAATTCTCCCCCTGCACCCCCGGTCAGCCCCCGGCGCGGCCGAGCAGAGCAGGGGCGAGGGGGGGGGGATATGGAGAAAGCCCCGAGCGCTGCCGGCCGCCCCCCGCCCCGGGACCTCACCTGGGAGCCGAGGGAGGCGGCGGCCCCCGTCCGTGGAATCCTCGCTGCTAATTTGGGCTGTGCAGATACCACCGAAGCACAAAAATGAGGCCAAACGGAGATGTTCTAGCGCGCGAAGACTTGGGGGAAGGAGGGAAGCGCTCGGCACCAGGCGCTATCTGGAGAGAAGATGATTCTTTTAAGTCACCTCAATGATTGCGTTTCGAAAGGGGCTGTAATCCTAGCCAGTGCTGTTAAAGGCGATTCAAACACCTTACAGTTTTGGCTGTAGCCCCAGCAGGCACCTCGGATCATTCTGGCCTTTCAAGTTCCACTAAACCGGTTGTACTTCGGGACAATAAAGCTTTAAGACCTAATATAAAGGCGATTATTAGTCATTAATACCACGACTCGTTTAGGTATTATGCTCAAAACGGTCTGTAATAATTTGTGATCAATCAAGATGATGGTCTTGCTAGAAACTAAGTTCCATTTTCAGTTAGAAAACCAAAAGGGAAAAGAAGGATACTTTTAGAAGAAAGGTTCCCTTATCCTGCAAACTGTATCTGACAAAAATCCACAAAGGAAAAACAAACACCAAACAATTAAAATAGTGAATCTGCCAAAATAAAAGGAGACTATGTACTGATTTTACGGATTCTTAAAATTAGAATTGAAAATGTCCTAATTGATGTTTAAACACCAGGACTGGCACTTGGGCACTCTGCTGAACTCACTAAAAATGAAGGAAAGGGCATCAGATCTAAAAACTGTTTTATTTTGCCAGTTTGGAGGCCCCAGCACATCTTTCCCTTTCCATCCGTGCTATCACACATTCCTTTGAGGAGATCCAAGCTCTCTCATCCCGTATCTGTGGCACAGGGTTAGCCCTAAACCAATCTGCAAAGCAATTCACGAACCGTTTACTAGATTTTGACGAGTGATTTGCGAATTGCCCAGGAGCTGGCAAACATTAAAACCAGAATCTCCCTGGCTGGATACTTTCCAGCAGCAAGGCACTGAAATTTGGTCCTTCTGCCTGGGGAAACAGGTCTCTCCCTGAAATTACCCGCGTCACAATAAAATCACTAAGTAAAAGCTTCATTTTCTTTAGGGCCTGAGTGATACCTGTTCAGTGGGCTTCTGCCTACTCAAAAGCCACACAGAATATATGTAATACTTGCACACTGTTTGCTGGGTTGTTTGGGGTTTTTTTGCATGCCAGAGTCATTTTTTGCATGCCAGGGCCCCCATTCCGCCCTCCTTTACACCAGATTTGTAACACAGCGGGATCTGGCCTTGCGCAATTGCGCCGTGGATGCACCCAGCCGAGCAGCGCCTGCCTTCCGGAGCTCAAAGTCCGCAGCAGGTTTACAGTCCCCGTGCCTGGGTGTGTGCACGCTATCACCGGCACCAGAGGCAGAATCACAAACATTTGCTAAATAAGCAGCTGGGCTCTAGCCCGATATGCACAGCCCTGATCTTGCCACGTTACACTCGGCAGTAAAAAGCCTGAGCCTGTGTCACTCGAGTTTTAAATGCCTCTGACTTTGCTCGGTTGCTCCAATTTTACATCAGCATAAGAAAAAGCTCACCGCCCCTTCTGTTTCCTACTGTAACTCTCCCGAGTCTTTCTTGGCAGGAGTTTATAGTCACGCTGTAACTCAGATTATGCCTCTGAACACAGCTAGTACAACCTGCATCCACACTCAGAAGCACTCCCAGCTGAGCATAGGTCACGATACGAATCGATATGAATAGAGCTCCTTCCTGTGCTTCGTGCATAGCACAGGCTCCGGCGTGGCGGGACGAGGTTGGGCTACAGAAGGAGAATAATCCCGCTGCTGACTGCTCCTCACATGGCCTCGCACCTGATTGAGTGAGACCTTTCTGGCCAAGAAACTGCTCTGCAGCTCTGGAGCAGCCTGACCAGAAGGTGTCTGCAAGACCCAAATGCAGTTTGCCCGAACACATCAGTAAGCACAGAGAAGCAGCCTGCAACGGAGCCACAAAATGCTGTGGTAGGAAGTGTGTCGGCAGAGGTTTCCAGAGCCTGCAGGAGCGGGAGGGGGGAAAAAGTCTAAGTGTCTGCAAGGAGGAGCCACCCAAATGCATCCCATTTCAGAACCATGCATGCATGGGCTTCCCAGAGAGCAGTAGCACAGGTTTAGTTGTGCAGTCATTGCCTCGACACAGGCCCTTGAGCTGCTCACATGTGAAGATGACACAGTAAAAGAGAAGGAGCTGAGCTGTGTCTTTCTGCAGCAGTACCGACCTGACGTGGGCTATAGGCATAGCCTGAATGCAGCCCTGTCTTTGAGCAAAGATGGTCAAAGCCTGTCTGATTGAGGCCAGGTCTCATGAAGATCATTCAAAAGCCAGCCCTGCATTGAAGATAAATAAATGAACAAGGTAATAAATGAACGAAGAGAAATCAAAGATTGGTTACAGGGAAACAGACACTGGACTTCATGCATCAATTCATTAGAAACACTATAGACTGCCAGGTAATCTGCCCATCAACACGCGTGCCTATTAGGAAAGAGTGGCAAAGTTTGGTGTGCTGGAATGTTGGCATCCCTTGCATTTTTCAAAAATAGAGAGAGTGACCTGCTTCCTATGCTTCTAATTGCATCCATGGCCTTTTCCTTTCTGATTGCAGTACAAATGAATACTATGAGATTTCATCAGGTAATTGCTCAACACAACTTCATTTTCTGCCTGGATGTCTTTGCTTTGGTGCATGCAGGAGCTGGCAGGCAAACACCTAATACTGCTCCCCAGAGCAGACAACTTTTTGCAAATAAAGACCCCCTCAGCACTGGTAACTTGGGAAAAGCTAAACAAAGAGCCTGCCTAGAGCCAGAGCTGCTCGTTCCACTCGAGCAGCTCTCCTCACCGAGCAGCAAGGCTCTCCTGGGTAAGAAGAAAGCACACTGCAAGCAAAGGCAAGATTAAACACTGCTCACACCTCGCACCATCTCCGTTCACGCTCAGCACTGACCTCCCAGAGTAGGGCCCTTCTCGTGTGAGGCTCAGCCACAAATAAAAACAAGTTCCTCAGTAAAAAATTGGGGTGCTGCATTACTGCAGTCTGCACCTGTACACAAGCAGGGAGGGAGCTGCACCTGGGAGCTGGGCTGCTTTCCCTGGGATTTCAATGGCTTTGTCTTCTTTTTTTGCTGGTTTTTTGCTGCAACTCTTCCACTCTAACAAGCCTGTCCCACGTGTCCCAAGGCACAGGAGTCAGTAAAAGCCAAAGGAAGGAATGCTCCACCTCTTCTCACTCTAGTTTCAGCTCTTTTTCTCCCCTTCATTTTCTGCTTTAGTTCATATTTTTCTCCTTTAATGTTTTTGTGGCAGTAGGAGAGACACCGTTCCTTAGAATGCATAATATGCTTAATTATCATTCTCTGTTAGTTCTCTAGGAAAAAAAAACCTACAGGAGAAATCAGTTTAATTAATGAGTATGACCAAATGCAGCCTTAGTTCTAATGCAGTATCATATATTATATGTCCAGTTGGGCAGTTGATCTTCTTTGGGTAAAATGAACAGCGATGCAAAAAAACGAGGGAGCTCATGAATCAATATTCTGAGTGCAACTAACCCCTTTTGTGTAGTTACTCTAAGCTTCCTACAGATTTTGATGACAACGTCGGTTCCCAAATACTGCTTTTGGCTTTGGTAATGCAGGATCAGGCCTGTTCAGTCTAGTAATAGGAAGCTATTGCTTGGCAGTACCAAGGGTTGTGCCACATGGTAAATTTGTTAAGTAATTAAGGAAAAAAAAAACAACCCTTAACTCCAGGATAGCTCTCAAATAGCCATACCAAATAACAATCCCCTGTGTGTGCGAAGGACAAGGGTAGCAAGGTTTCATCTGAAAGTAAGATTTGGTGATTTAGATGGTTTTCAGAAGGGCTACTATTCACATATTAAATTATTAAGGAAATATTATGGAACAGGATTATCAGGAAAGAAAAAAAAAAGCAGTGTGCATTAGCTGGCTTAGTCAGAGGAGGTTTTGCTGCATTCCTCATGCACAGAGATGACTCCCTCCCTCTGTAATTCCCTGTGCACTCCCAGTCCTCTGGAGACTGTTGGTGTGCATCATCCCTGCTCCAGCTGAACGACTGTCCTCTGACAGAGGTTCGAGCTGCCTACCGTTGCTGTGTATCTCCTCTCATCTTCCTGCCTTTTTATAAAAATCTGTGTTCCTTTCTAAATCCCATTCAGGCTGCATCCCCTGCATGATGTGCTTCATTCCTGGCCCAGGCCAGACTGTTCACACTGGCACTGCCTGTTCGGCACACAGGCTCCTAAAACAGTCTCCCCTTTCCAGTCCTGCTTCTTGTGACACAGTGAATTGTACTCTGCACTGAGCTGAGTTTTAAACAATTTCAGGCTGCTTTTCTTTCCCTTTCAATGCTCACTCTGCAGTCTCTATCAAAAGCACAAGCCATTCTTTTCTGGAATACTTGCTTACTTTTTAGAAGAGAGGCTACGCTCATGTCCTGATATTCATCTCATACCAGGGCCAGTGGATCAAGAGGGAAAAAAATCTGCAGATAAAACCAAAGCCTCTGTTTTAGAGCTGAGGAGAGAATACTTCTAATCAAGAAAAAGCAGAGAAACAGTGGGGAAAAATAGAGACATGGCCAGTATTCAGGCCTAATTAACCACTGGTGTAAACAGATGCTGCTGCAATCAAGCCAGAAGACTTCAGGCCACCCACCAGTCTTGAGCACAAACCCAAGACCAGCCTGAAAATCTTAACCATGTGGGGCTGTCAAACATGCAAGCCACAGACACACTTCAGCACAAAGGTTGCCACCATGTCCCCAATGCTGCAGGACCACCTGCTCCTTGTTCACCAGGGGAGAACTCTACTAGCTCTACTGGTCTAGCTGCACAGACTACAACCCTTTCCTGAAGCAAGGCTACTCCTACAAAGCTCTCCATGGAGCCACACAGCTCTGGAGCACAGATGCCCCCCACATTTTTCCTAAGCACTCTTGAAACCTGAAAGAGGCCTCAGTGCATAGGAAGGTTGGAATATGTTTAGCACTGCTCAACCCTGCTCAGATGCCAAAGGCTTGATAGACCAAATGGGGCCACCAGTGGTGTGACCAGAGGCTTCTAGAAGTGGATGTTCTGCTCAGATTTCTTGCATTAAAGCATTGTACAACAGTTACAATGAGTTTGAGGCTGGGAGGGCACAACTGAAATGGTGTTGTGGCTACAGTGCTGATGTAGGATGTTACACAGCATTTCAGTATGTTGTGCAGGACTTAAACCGTGTCACTGGAGTTAAACATATTTGTCCTCAGACGCATTACCAGAAAAACAAAAACAAAAAACCCCAACAACAATCTATTTCAATCCTTATTTATATGAAAACATGAGTTAATACATGGACATCCAAATGAATGCACTCACTACAGCTCCTTCTCCTGGCTGGAATACAACCTGTAAAGCACTGCTACGATGCAGATTTGGGGGCTTGGGCATATTGTTTAAAACTAGTTTCTGCAGCTTCTTAGAGTCTCTAGATTCAAAGAATGCTTACCAAGATAGAGGCATTTTCAAAGTAATTCAAATTTGCAGTGATAAATCCTTCCTCTGACTGTCCCATCTTCTTTACAGACGATGTTTATCTGTACTCCTATCAGACAAAAGTTTCTGAGGGTCTAATTTTAAGTAAACAGTGAGTGACCTACACCACTTCTTTAAAAAAAAAGCAAAAAGCCAAAACCAACAAACCCCAATAAAACAGAAGTTGAATCTGTAGGGCCAAATTCAGAAGAGGAAGAAAAAAAAAAAAAAGGAGCTGGCATAAAACCTAGCACAAGAACATCAAATGTAGCAGCATTAACTCCCACTGCCATTCTGTTCCTCTACAAATAATTGAAGATCATATAAAACTGAACTCATTGAGTCAATGCAGTGAATGCACAAATCTTTCTGTTTTAACCCTTCACAAAATGTGTAACTCCTTAGAATATGTGCAAAGAAGCGATTAAAAAAAAAAGACTGAATGAGTACATCAGATGCTTTTAGTGACTCTGCCTGTGGTAATGATTCATTTTGTCTTTCTACATTCCCTTGTGCCAGTGCAGCTAAGAGTCAGCAGAAGCTCACACTGTACATGCAGGTAAACAGACCGTGGGTGATGTCTGCATTTCTTAACTCTACCTAAAACCACCTCATAACCGTCAGAAATGCATTTTAGCTTTCTGAAGAAAAAGGGAACTGCACAAATTAATTTAGGTTCTCCTCTAACCTTTTTTTTTAATGTTCTTTCACTTTAAAGGAAGCTGTTTATTTATAGTGACCATTAGCCAAAGGCTAAAAGAGGTTTACACCTAATTAGTATTCCCAAGCAAGGATGAAACACTAAATCACTGCAAACCCACCCAGCATTTAGGTCCTACCAACAGGACAAAGGAAAAAGCTGAAAATCCACCTTTTATCATCAGATTCCCCTTCCTTTCACACCTTTTAATGGTCTCTTTCTTCCACCCCACGGTGGCTTTGGGGTGCTAACGTCCTTGAAATGTGGCAAGGGTCTGGAAGAGGGGAGGGGCAGCTCTTCCGTCTGGTCACACCCGTATGACATAACACGTGTGGGCATTTGCAGGGGTGCAAAAGCCAACAGTAGGAAAAAAAAAAAAAAAGAAAAGAAAAAAGAGATGCCCTGAGCAGGGATGGCATGGAGGTAGGGAAGAAAGTGCTGCATGTGGTATATGGCCTTCTAAAGCCTATGGTGGTCTTCTGTGACAGTCATAAGCAGGTTGCTCAAACAGTAATAATTGTCCCCTTTTATTTTTATTTTAGCCTTGGTGAGGGGTGAAAAATTGGAGAACAGAGGGGAACAAGTCAACGGAAAGGAGCAGACCGAAGAAACAAGGAGGAAGAGCTGCATTCCCACTGACGGTGCTGCTACCGAGTCCAGGGTCTTCCCTTGTTTGACCACTGGACAGCAGCAGGAGAAGAAAATAACACGAGGTGTATCGCTGAGGCTTTCCCTGCTCCTTCTCCCAGCCACAAAGTTTCCCAGCACACCTGGGATGGGCAGAAGGCTCCCAAACTCCTTCTCTTTCACGGAGATCCACTTTCCTACAGAGATTCAACTTTACAAACCAATTTCTATCGGATTCATTTGTAGAAGGGAAGGTGCCAACGACTGAGCCGTAACTCCCGTCTGCAGAGTGAAGTACCTGCCCACCCAGAGCAGCCAGCCCCAGGTACTGCAGACAGCGGCACCAGCCCTTTTGCAAGAGCTGGGCAGAAAGAGGCACCCTCTGCCAGAGTGTCACAGCAAGGGGCCAGCCAAGCCAAGGAGGGATGATTGTCCATCTGCTATCACTCACGCCTCAGAGCATTTGCTAGTCATGCACACCCAGGGGACATTCCTAGTGTGTGGGAAAGCAAAAAAGTAATAATAAACCCCAGTTACTTCGCTTGCTTACCTACTACCTACAGTAGAGTTAACCTTCATGTTAAATCTTTTTCTTTCTTCTTTTTCCTGCTGAATCTGCTCTTCTGCTAACTTTACTGTACTCTTGCTGGATGTTCAAACCCTGCCACAAGAGCAAAAGAAGTTAGGCAGATGTCAAAGTGGGGAGATTTTGACTCCACACACATGCCCAAATACTATTGCCAAGAAGGTCAGCATACAGAAACTTCTTTTTGCTGGCAGTGCTCTTCAAAGGAAACTCTTCCTTCTCTGAGCAGCTGGGAAAGTACAAGTGCCCACTCCTTACTCGAGTTGTGGGGTTCACAGAAAGAGCTGCTCCCAAGAATATCAGTGCATTACTCCTGCCCGTGAAAAGGGAGGCCTGGCATTTGATGAGTTCGTTTCTGTTTTAAAACCAGAACAACCTAAACCAAATCACCTCTTGTTAGAAAAACATTGTCTTTCAGGAGATGGAAGGTGAAAGGCCTTTCAGGTGAAAGACCTCAGCCTCCCAAGATCCTTTTGCTAGCTGCCACAGCTGATGTGGGCACAATAATGAGAAGGAAATGCATTTGTTGTTTTGAACTTCACTTTCTTTCATTTAGCGAAGATTCCCCTCAAATAAATGGAAGTGGGGAGATCTTGGAATAAGCCTTAGCAAGTTTTAATCACGCTTTTATTTCTTGCAAGCGAGCCGTCATTCAGTAGCTAGGTGGTTCTAAATAAAGAACTCTAGTCAACAACAGGAAATAACTCCCACAGAAAAAAAAGGGCAGAATACAAACTCGCAGCAACTCTCGTACATAGCTCACAACGGCCTTTTGTTCCATGCACATTAAGTCCAAAATCTTTACTTTTCAGAACATGTTCTTACGCTAAGTAATTAAAACTTATTTTTAATTTGTCGCAAGTACAGATCCCTTCCTTGCCTTCCTCCCAAAAGTCATGTTAAGAGTCAGAAAATCACAAGCTATTCCCATTTTCCCTCTTTCATTTAGTACATACAGACATTCTAGGAATGCCACATGATGACCAGGATTTAAAAAAGCTACCGATGGTGGAGTTTTTATCTTTTTTTCCTTTTTTTTTTTTTGGCAGGGGGAGGTGCACTGTTGTGTTGTCAGCTGCAGTTTACATACTTCACAACGTTCAAAAACCACTGCATGTTCAGAATGTACAAAGCACCTGGTCTGTGGGAGGGGGATAGAGGAGAAACCACACATCTGTAGCCACTTATTAAAAAGTCAGGCTAGTGTCTAGAATCATCAGCTTTTAAATTATACAACACATCACACGTAACAGGCCAATGACTGAGCACAGGCACCAAGCACAATGTTCCAAAATGCACAACCAAAATCCCCTAAAGAATACACTGGTTGATTCCATCCGGCTTTGAAAAAGTATGGTTTTAGTGTGCCAAGGGGGGAATTTTAAGATGGCTGCTGCTTGTTGGCCGCTAAGGATAGGGCTTTGCAGGAGGTGGAAGAGCTTCTTTAGGAACGTTGCTATCACTTGTGGCAAGTATCTTCTGGAACACAAACACAGATATAGCAGATTTTAGTGGCCAGCTGATTCCAGCATCTATCTATCAAATCACCTGATGTGGCTCTGCAACTGAACTGCAAAACCAATTTCCATTCTAGAAATAGAATGTTTGAATTATACAGCTGCAAGAACCAGGGTTACAGTTCCAGGCTGGATTTTTGTCTCTGGAATACATGAACTGGCTCAGTGTGCACGTGTATGTACTGTGTGTTCGTGTGCATATGCAATCATCAAAAGTTTACACAAAGAGCAAATCACATTTGCTTCCTCATGCACAATGAACACACAGGCTGAAGCAACTCCACATTCAAATCTAGCCCCAAATGGGTGGTTGTATTTTAAAGTCCTCAACAGTGGGTTCAAAGCTGAGCTTGCAGTTATAGCCTTTTCTTGTTTAGAAAATAGATGTCACTGCTGACAAATCCAGAGTCCCTCTGAACCTTCAGAAAGGAATAAAAATTGACAAGGTAAAGTATCCTAGAGCAGCTGTCCCACTGTTTCCCAGCTTTCACCCATGAGGTTACATACTACAGCGATTTCAGTGGGACCAGCACACTTTCAAAGATGTAGTCTCTCTGTCTTTTTCTTTCTCTCGCTGAATGATATTTCTGCCCACATGCACTGACACATACCGTGTCTAACAAGGCTGTGATTCATTTTCAGTTCTAGTCATGCTCACAAGTGATGCAGTGCACTAGCTGTGCCTTCAGGATCTGCGTAATTTAGCTTCATTTTCTCTGCCCCCACCCTGCATTAAGTGAAGTTCCAACAAAGCCAAGTCATCACCCACCAACTCCCCCTCCCACCTGCTTGGGGGATGTGTACAGCAGGAATCTGAATAATAATAATAAAAAAATTAAATTAGTTTTTTTAGAAAGAGAGAGGAGGGGATGAGAGCTTGAGAAATATCATGAATTGTTAGAAAGCTTTCTAACAGTGAATAATGTGACTGAATAATGATAATGGGATGTATACTACCAGATCACTGAGGCAGCTGTATCAGTCCTGAATCATCTCCCCATACACTTTAAAAGCAGCACTGTGTCTTGCATCATGAATATCCTGCAAGTTCCTGCTAAAAAGTGATTGACATTAAACCCGAATCCTTGACTTATAAAGGCAAACACCTCCTCAGCCTCTCTCAGCAGCCTCGTGGTGACCACTGGCTGGTGCCCTGCCCCTTGCAGTCACTTGGACCAGGCGCAAATGCCAGCGGGAGCCGTCAGCACGTCCCAACTGCAAACCTCCTGCACTCAGTGGCCACCATCCATCACGAATTACACATGGTGGTTTTGTGATACAAATTACAAGCTGCTTCTGAGCTAAACTCCATGTATTTGAGGCATGAGGCCAAGCTTGAACAAAGTGAAAGACAGGCTTTTTATTTGATAAATCTCATTATCTTGCTGGCATTCAAAATTCATCTCAGACACAGAAATGCATCACACAGTAGTTCTCTAGTTACTTGGAAGAGCCAAGATGCTTTAACATATAAGTTAAAAGGTGTTTACACACCCACCACACTAACATTTCTAGCTCTCCTCCACCCTCAACCTGGAACTGTTTTGATGGAACAGAAAACCTGATTTTCGAAAGAAAAACAAGTAAATCACATTTCTTCAGCAAAGATCCTTAGACAAAAGTCAGTCATTGAAGACTCCTTCAAGCAGATCTTAGTGATCTGCATGATTTCTTTAATCCCTAACCAATGACACAGGATAAAAGGAATTAGCACCAAAAGCTAGAAGTAGTTCAACATTACAGATGTAATACTGAGAGGGTCACTGTCACCACAGAGTTACAGTGAATTAAATGAGCACATATCACCTTTCTTCCTTTACATGAAACATCTATGTGGTGGGAGTTTTGTGTAAGTCAGGCACAGCCTCCCAAGGTAAGCAGCCTCTCCTGTTGCTGACCTCATTCATGACCATCAGCATGTCAGAGTAGGGATTAAATTCCCTGTTTGCTGTAGAGGTCCATCTCCTTCCCTTCCTCACTCCCCAGGTGCTGACTCAGTTTGACCGTGCAGCTCACCAGCCCTCTTCCTGGCACATCCCCACTTCAGGTTCTGTAAAGAAAGAATCCAAGAGGACATCAGAATTTTGGGCTACCCAAGGCTTGTCCAAGCCTAATGGTTGGGGGAAGTGGAGTTTGTCTCTCTGCCTTCCCATCAACATTCTCTCTTCTGCCAGGACGAGCCTGGGCTGATCAGGAGCTGAAGAAATACATTTCCTCATGGTCATTTGTTGCCGATCCGTTTTCCTCCTCAGAAGCTCCCAACTATATCAAAGGAATGAAGGAGTGACCATAGCCAGGGAAGGGCTGATCTACATTTCTGATGTGTAACACACATGACTGTGAAGGGACCAGATCATGCCATGAGGCTGGTATCATGAAGGGTTCTGGAAGCTCTGAAACATTTGGAGGAGGATAATTCCTGGGGCTGGATACTTGCTGTGAGTAACGGGTCGGGCAAGGAAAGCAGAGGACTGTCATTTCAGCAGATGGGCTACTGCCTCATTTTGCAAATTGAAGAAATGAAGCACAGGGAAACTACGGCCTGGCTTATTGTGGAAATGAAAGTCAAGGCCGAATGTTTTGATTTCCTGAGCTCTCCACACAAGTCCAGCCTTCCTCATCCACGAAGTCATGCTGTAAACATCCTCAGGGCAGGGCCTACACCTCTCATTTGCTTTATGTCTGTGGCTTCCAATCTTCCACAGTTTGCAGATCCCTTCTCACTTTCCAATAGGCCTGTGCATTTAAACCTGCTGACAACAGGCTTGCTTTCCCTGGCTTTCCTGCACATCTTGCACGTAGCTCATGGATTCTCGTGAGCCTGTTCTCTGTGGCCCTCTGCAGATTCCTATGTGCCCCTCTCTTCCCACCAACCCCTATACACCACAAGAGCCAGCAGCAGGCATTTTCAAAGTGGCCCTAACTCTGTCTAGCTGCCCTAATTCAAGACAAAAGCACAGAGCTTCCCTGTCATTTCAGCATTTCCCATCTCAAGGTATGGGAGCTGTTGATCTCCCACATGAAAATGCATTATGCTGTCAGCCCAGCCTAAGGGCTGTTATTTAATTTACTTGAGGAGGTAAGTGAAAGCCCCTTCATGCAAATGCTTACAATGTGATCTGGAAAACAGCAGGCGTAATTAGATAAAATGGCAGCAAAGCCCACCAGGGAAATAATGTTAATTCATGAGAATTTTCCTCTCCACCTCCCTCTCAGCAAGGTTTGAAGCCAAAGAGGGGAGGAAAAAAAAATAAAAGAAAAAACCAGAATGCACCTCAATGATCTATCAAGTAGAAAAACAGGACAGCAACCAGTGGGGTCATCTAGAAGATGCCTCTGCATGACACCTCTAGCAGGACTGGCAGCTCATGCTCCTAAGTGATGCAGCACTGAAAGCAAAAACTGCTCTGTCACTGTCATAAGTTAATCTGAGTAGAGACATAACGAGCCATCACCCCTAAACTTCACATCATTTCCTGACCAAGGCCTAGCCAGGCCATGGAGATATGTCACATGGGAACATCACTGCAGCCCCCTGTCCCCACTAACAGTAACAACACCAGACCTCTTTTTTGAGTCTTGAAAGAAGATCTGTCATTTCCAACCCACTCATGAATTCTTTCCCTCAAAAATATCCAGGAAAGGGTTCTGACCTAAACTGTCACAGCAGTGGTGGTAAAGGGGATCACGAGGATACCCCGATGCCAGCAAATGTGACACTGATCCAACGGGGAGAAGCTCTCCCTGTGACCTCAGGAAACCACAGCTCTGTGTGTCTGGTGCTGCTGCCTTCTCCCTCCCACCTACAAGCCAGCCAGGAAAGCCACCTCCTGATTGCTGACCTGCCACTACCAAAATGGATTCCAATTAGCCAACTCACTCACGGCTATTAGGAAAGAGAGACATTTTTTGTTGTTGAGTAATTACTCCTCATGAAATGGCTTACATCCCTAGTTGATTAGGTCACAACACACTGTGAACAAATTGATGTAACAGAGATATCTTTAACCTGATAAATTAAGGCATACTTTCTCAATATAGAAAGCTTAATTGAAGCCATGCATGGGGTATTTACCAAAGCCATCTAGACACAGAATTGTAACATGTACAAACAACGGCTGAGTTCCAAAGACAGCAGCCCATGCACATCCAACTCGTATATTTATTGGAGGGGGGAGAAAAAAGGCTAGTTTGTCTGCTAACTGTGAGGACAGTAAATGACTCAAAGTGAACAGAGTAGTCTGACATCAGCAGTTAAATATGTAAAGGCAATATTCAGGTGGCACATGTGAAAGAAAAGAGATTTTGTTTGTTTGCTTCCCTGCATACTTTCCCCTGTCTATCAGAGGAGAAAACTTTTTTTTTTCCTAGTCAGGGATTTACTTGCTGAAGCAATTAGAGATACACAAAATATATAGAAAGCCTGAATAACCACACAGTAAATGTGACAGAGCGAGGGTTCCCAAAATAGAGCCCATGAAGTCCCCCTAGAAGAATCTTGAAGTCAGCCTGGGTTGTGTTGCAAATAAGTTTGATTACATTTTCTCTCCCTTCACCAAGTCCTAATCTTCAGTGCTCCTCCACAAGTAAAACTTCATCTGCGTGGAGAACAGCAGCTCCTCCAGCATTTCTATCAAGTCATCCATTGTAGGACACTGGTTTATTTAAAATCAAACCCAATTGCCCAAGCCCATAAATACCAACTGCTTCCCGATTTTTGGACTTGTCCATCTATTAAAAAGGAAGCCGTTCACTTTACAGACCGTGGCCCTAATCTTTCAAACAGTTATGCCTGTGCTTAGCAGGAGCACGCGAGCACTTCGGTCCAATGTAAGCATTTGCTGAAGTGAGGCCAATGTTTCCTGTTGTAGTTAAAAGCACATTATACAGTGAGGATGGAAAAATATGTCTGCGACACAAAATCAACCCTTCTCTTCCCATTTCAGGATGAGGGGGTCGGAAAAGCAATCTCAGTGTAAACGTATGTGACAAGGGCCCGGGTAGAGTGAGTGCCATGAACAGCTTTATACTGTGTTGGCTTTCTAAGTCGGGAAACCAACTGGGTGTCATTTAATCTCCCAGATTAAAATCACTTAGCGAATATTGTATTGTTTCAGTGCTCTTGCTGTCAGCACAGCATTGGGGGCCTCGCCGGCGCTGTGCTGCTCGCTAACTCACCACTAATGAAACCTCGCGCAGGAGCAGCTGCCGGAATCTGTGTCAAACTGCATCTGGCACCCATCTATCTTCCAGCCATCTAAATTCACCTCTGAAATCATACAAAAGCAGCCGCAGAGCTCCCTGCAGCCACTCCAACACACCAGGCTTTGTCTCATCAAGCCTGGTAAGCAATTTAAAGCAATTTATTTTTTTAATTTGCCTTGTATTTTACAGCGGCAGCTTTCACAAAAGCAGCGAAGAAGTTAAAAAAATTGAGGAGGGGAGGGAAAAATGTGCCCCTTTTTCTTTTTTTTTAAAAGGAAAAAAAAAAAGCCTGTCAAGCTCTCAGTAGACTATCATTAAACCAGTTTTGGCTGAAACTGTATGTTTAGGGGTTTTCCAATGGAGACACTCTGGTGCCTGCAACACTCAGACAGGGAGGGGAGGCTTCTATACAATTGTTGAATTGTTGTCATGGCTATTAAATATGCTGTAGCACAAATACCCAACAGGGCTGAAGGTTTGTCATGTATTGGCTCTGGAGATGTATCAAAAATACTGGTATTAACTAGTAGATAACTGAGTTATATGAACACTGAAAAAAAGATTCAATCAAAAGTTTTAAAAGGTTTATTAAGTTCACTCCAAACCCTTCCTGCCCCCTGCCCCCCTTCCAATTGGGGCTTAAAGTACTCTGTAAATTTAAAATGTTTTACATTTACTGTAGTGTTAATTTGACTGAGTCTCCTCTAACGTTTTGGGTAAAACTGTCTCTTCTCTCTTTGCATTTTCTGCAGAGGACAGGAGTTTTGCTCCACCGTCTTGTTAGGCTCATGAGTGGCAGTTTGAGAGAGTGGCACAGTAAAGCCATGACTTGCTGACTAAAACAGGTCAATGAAAAACAGGCTAGTGACCGAAATTGAAACTTCTCATTTCTCTCAAGAAAAGGATGTATTGTCAAGATAGAGTCTAGCATGTCTATTAAGCAACTTTCAGAGCAGCAGTGCTCAGCACAGCAGCACCGAGAGGAGGGGACACAGCCCCTGGCACAGCCCCAGTGCCTGGCCAGGCCCCGCCGGGACAGACGTCGTCCTCTCCACGCCAGAGCCCAGCCAGCTGCCTGGAAGGAGCAATAAAGAACACAGTGTGCGGAGGGCAGGGGATGTGCTGGGCTCCCCTCCCAGGCTGAAGTTGTCCATCCAGCCAAACAGGTCATGATCCAGGTCTCAGTGACATCCAGCCATACGGCATGGAGGACTCTAGATGAGTCCAAGCCTTCTGTAAGGGCAGTGGTGGGCGAGTTTGGGAGGCGTTTCCTAGACTGAACACTGCAAACTGCGGAAGGAGCAGGAGAAACAGGATCTGTCAACCCATCTAATTAAGGAGCATTTTCCCCACGCAGATTCATACACATCTCTCCAGGCTATAGGGCCCTCATTTCTTGCCTCAGCTCAAAACAGACTGACTGTATTTTGCACTTGTATGACAATTTGTTCTCAACACTTCTCAGGAAGAAGCTCAACGTACACTTCCTATGAAAATGATCACATGCTCATAGATACCTCTCTCTCTGCTGCTAATTTCATTGTGCCCATCCGCTGTGCAGCTAACCTTTTACAGCAACTGAAATAATCTGAAAAAAAAAATGGAAGCGTGCTCCTTTCCTGTGAGTCTCCCAAAGTAACCACTGCGACAAGAAATCACATTTTTGAACAAAGGCTTCCAGTCCAACTGCTGGCATTGCTTGCTCCTCTACCCACTAACTAAAAAGGAGATTTGGATATGCCCTGCATAGGGTCACCTTACGGAGACGTCCCAAATGGAATCACCATTGCTAAGCGGCTGAGTGAGTATCCTGGGCAGTCCCCTCCAGCTCCCAGTTGAGCTCGACAGCAGGACTGACAACAGCCCCAGCATTGTGGCCACCAGGAAAAGCCACAGAGATCGACAACTCATTTTTTACAGGTCAACGGGCTGACCTCTGGGCAGCAGTGGAACAAGTCAGCATAAAGGCGACAAAGCTCTGTATACCATTATAAATCATCCAAACCAACCAGCAGAAAATCCGTGCACTGATCATGTTAGCTTATACCTCCTCTTTAATTTTTTCCCTGTGTAAAAAGTGTCTTCTCCCCCATCACCTCCCAAGGCCCATCTGGAGGAATCACGAGAGGCGTTCTCACATCCTGCTCCCTGAAGAAGCCAGTCCTGCTCGCCGAGCGCTCATCAACGTCACGCCAAGTGATGATGCAAGCCATGACTGTTGTCCAGGTGGTGAGGTGTGACCTATTTCTGGGCTACAGGGGTTTGGTTTGGGAGTAGTGTGCAATGTCTAGTGATGGAGGTGGGAAGAGGGGAAAATTGTTGTAAGAAAGTCAGGAATTGATTATATTCTACATATTGGCTCTGTGTTTTTAGATGGAAGTAAGAGGCCAAAACAAAAGCAGTGCCATAGCCTCAGGATCTTAATATCAATCTGGAGTGGAAGTAAGGAGAAAGCATCCTCACTGTAGGAAGCAGAAACTTTTGCCACTTACAAAACTAACATGTCCCCAGAATCTGGTTTCCTTAACAGTATATGGCACCAAAAGGAGAAATACTTTAAGTATACAAAGGCATTTCACTCCTTCCTCCCTTGCCTTCCAACAAGCACATTCATTCAAATACAACCAGTCCAGCACCACTACCAGGTGTCTCAGGTTTTATGCATGAATAAACTGTCCTGTAACTGGCACAAATGTTCATTTACCAAGTGGAGTATTTCTTCAATCATTCAACTCTGACTTGATATATGCAAGCAAATAAGCTCTGTAGTAACAGGGTAAATTTTCACAGCTATCTTGCAGGATTTTCTTTGGCGCTGGGCTGAAGCATCATTGGTTTGCTTGTCACTTGGTGATTTTGCCATATTTTAGAGCAGCTATGCTGATCCAAAAGGACACCAGCACTGTCCTACACAAACAAATAGTATTTCAAAATTTACAGCATTTCCCCCAAGTTGCAGTCCAGAGGGCATCCCACCGAGGTTGTGAAGAAAAGGGAAGCAAATGCGCTTGATTTGCACAATGCACAGCACTCCTTTAATTAAAGGAGACTCTCAGTTGTTCTGTACCTACTTTCCTAAAAGCTTTGGGGCTTTCCAACCCTCCCAACTCCTTCATCCATAGGGAATTCTCTGCAGACACCTGTGCTAGCATTTCATCTGATATACACAAGCCTGATAGAGCTGTGGTGGGTTTGTATTATGTGGGATGTGCACACTACCGATCCAGAAAACAAACTAAACCTCTCCAAAATACCCCATTCCATCTATTGATTATGCAAAACTCCTCAGTTCCAATTTCCAGGAACTCCTAGAAGAGCACGCAAGTCTTGGTGCCTACATCCCTTAAACATAATCTGAGGGGAATTATTGTTTTCAATAATAAAGGGAAGCTTCTTTTTCATGGGGGAAACCAGAAAACCAAATAGAGCTTCTTTATATCAGGTGCTATGTTCATGTAATGAGTTTTTCTGTGGTGTAATAATTTTCAAAACAGGGCAGCCAAGAATTGCTTTTTCCAGTTATCTATGAATCAGAGTTGGAGAGAAAAGAAACAGTTCCAGAATATGCATCAGTCTGAGCAATCACTCCAGCGAGTCATGCAGGTAAACAGCTACACAGCATCAATTAGCAACACAAAAAAAAAGGGGCCATCTACAAACCAGAGTACAGGGAAAAAAGGCTTACAACTTTGCCAACCAACCACTTATCTGTTTGAAGACAGGGGAATGGGAGCTACTTCAAATTGTAGGGGCTCACCAGAAGAAGGCACAGAGATCAGAGCATGGAGCAGTATGGACAGAGCAAGGGGGGAAACCTCCTGAATGGAGAGGAAAATAAGAGCCAGAAATTGGGCAGGGAGCTTGCAGGCAAATATGAGATAAAACAGTTTTTTATATATATATATATA